>JANHFL010003214.1:432312-456398 GCA_032468155.1 Oxyrhabdium leporinum | reverse complement strand
AGGCAGGCAGGCAGGCAGATCAGGAGCAGTTGGGCCTCAGGCACATCCTCGTGGGAAGGCCGGCAGAGACACTGGGGCAGGATGAGCAGGGCGCGGGGTGATCAGTGAGCAGGCAGGTAGCAGTGGGGCCAGCCGGAGGTGATATTTGCCGGTTCTCCGAACCAATCAAAATTTTCCCTACCGATTCGTGTGAACCGATGCGAACTGGCTAGATTTCACCTCTGGTCTTGTGGCCAAACAAGCTATTTGTCCAGCTTGCTTAATAGTCTTTTCCCTGCAAGATGCATATACACAAGTAGGATCCCATCAGCTCTGATCTACACCTATTGAACTGTTTGTGTAAATAGATCGTTCTCATCTACACTCTTTCTTCAAACGAATGTTTCATATAATTAAAAGGCTTTCTTTTTATTAGATTCCTTTGTGCAGATATTGAGCCTCTTCAGATGGAATACAGGAACATGAGAGGTATAAGATGAGATCATTTGGCTTTCTGGCCAAATGTCAGATTGTCAGCTTCAATAAGTAGCAAGTCTTAGGCAGATCTCTTTTTTATCACTTCTCATTGCAAGATCTCTTTGCACAACTACCTTGTAACTTAGGGCAAGATCTGTCACCATGATTGTTATGTTCCCCTCTATAAGCATTAAAATCCTGCTGTTTATTTAACACAGCTCTTCAGAATTTCCGTTTTGACCATCCTACAAGCAAACTGCCTTGAGTAGAAGTCCCAAAGATGCTTTTTTCAAGAGGCAATTGGACTTTCTTGTTTTTCTTAGAAGACATTTTACTTCTTATCCAAGAAGCTTCTTGAAATGACTGAGAATCTCTCTACTCATGAGTAGAAGCCACAACCGTTTGTAAACAAAGCACCTTCTCTGCTAGTTAGCCATGGCTTTCTTGTGAATTCTACGTAGAAACTCACCTTAAAGCTTACCTTATTTCTGATAATTTTTCAGATTCTATCCAAGGAATGAGGGGAAAATGTAGGCCAAATTTCCCTTCATCCCTTTTACTTGATTATTTTCCTCTATACTGACTTGGAAATGGAGTTAAGATAAGGGGAGAAAAATCTTCCCCTTTGCTTATGCTTCTATATCAATTTATTGGCTAATAGTAGAGGACTGAGAATATCAAGAAAAATGTGGTTCTCTGAAGAGCTATTGCCTTTATTTAGTGTAATAGAGCAATGTCATTGCATTAAATAAAAGAAAATGAAGCAAGAACGGAATACAAGGATAGGTAGGTACAATCTAGCAATGCAGTGCCACAGTTCTATACAATGTAATGATGACTTCCTAAAATCTTTCCTGGATCCACAGCGTTAAAAGTGTTGCTAGGTTGGTAATTCTAATAAATGCAATAACATAATTCTCATGACATCTGGTGCCTCTATTTATAAATCAGGTGAGCTTGAATGGAAAACTAGCAGTCAAAAATAGAGTTACCTAGGTTCCACAATAAAAGTCAGATGGAGTTTAAAAAGTAAAATAAATATCAGCCCCAGGTTTAAAATAAACAACAAAAAAATCAAGCAAATAAATGATCATCTGCTAACAATTAGATCATTTGTGTCACATTAACATTTTTCTTCAGTTATTTCCATCAAAGAAGTTCAGCTGCAATATTTAAAGCTGTGGTGTCTGGTTGATACAACATCATAAATCACAGTGTCTCCAGCTCTCCAGATCCATTGGCAGAACAAGCAAGTATCTAGCCAAGTTGATTATTTCATATTAAGAGCTGTGATTTGTGAGAGCAGTTCATGTCATATGTATTTGTAAATTTTCTTGATTTTACTGATTCATATGTTGTGCACATGTACCTTACCTGGGAGTTGATAATAATTTAAAAGTTGCCTTGCTTAATCTAATATAGCTTTCTGTTCTCAGAATCAATGGGATAATAATATGTACCTTTTGTTAGAACATGGTTTTGGATGGAGTCTCATGAGATGGATTTATCTCGTTTCCTTCAACTCTGTCACCAATGTATTTTCTATCATAGAAAAGCATCAATAATCTATATTAAATATGTGTGTGTCACTATATCCCACCTGCCCTGTTTTTTCTCAACTTGATTTTTAAAGTAAGGGAAATGGTTATTATTTATTTTAATGAAAGCTGTCTCTGTTGTTTTCACAGGTGAGATGCTTCATTAGCAGCCCCATCCACAACTTGGTTACAAGTTGCATCAGCTGCAAATAACTGTATATGAAAACTCCTGTTTATTCACTTGGAACACTAAATTAATATTGAATGACAATTGGAGCAATAAGACCAAAATGGCAGCCAACATGAGTTCAAAATATTTGGCAAATTTTAGAGAAGTCCCGGTTGGAGCCAATGACATGACCTTAAAAAAAAGAGAGAGAGAATGTTAGATTATTATCTTTTACTCATACTTTTTTTAGCTCTAAAATCAATAGTCCATACCACACAGTCCAGCTAATCATTATTGGCTAATAGAGCTCATCTGTGTTAGTATTCTTTCCAGCCTTGCTGTATCTTATTTTTACATTCAGATTGCCTATGAAAACTCAGGCTTATTTGTTGTCTAGATAATACCATACATGATCATTCAAATTAATAATGTGCCAGAATTATCCTATGTTTAATGCAGCTGCTCTCAATATTGACTCTCAAAATTAAATTTTCTCTCTCTTATTGACAGCTGGGTCTCAAGCATATTTAATGCAGGTGGGGGCAAAACTAGTTCCTTGCTCAGTCTTACAAGTCCCAATAAAATGTCAGTGGTGCTTTACTTCCCTTAAAAGTTTAAAAGGCAGCATATTGTGTACTGATTCATGAAATTATTTATTTTAAAAAAGCGTAAATGTTATGGCATCATCCAATATATTGTAAATAAAAATCCAAAGGCATAAACTGAGAGCAATATAAAAATATTATATAATTGTTATTCCTGTTGAAGGCATTGCACAAGGAGATGATTACTATGATGGCAGGCATTGATATTAGAGTATTTAAAAAGACTACTCACTAAGATATTTTGCCTAGCATCTTCTTGATTCAAAATTGCAATGCTCTGTGACATCAGAACATCTTAAACAATGATAAGTCTGACATAATCCAGATAGTGCACACTCAGAAGCACCTTGGCCACAAAACATGAATGAGCAGAATGGAGATTTCAGATTGGTCATACCTAGTACTAACACAAGCAGATCAATGCCATTAATCAATGTTTTTCAATTCCATTTCTAGTACTGGACCTTTAGATCTGAAAGCTCTTGGTTCCTGGCCAAGAATGTATACAGCAATCCAGTCTGGTCCTTGCAATTGTCTTGGATTCTCTTGATTTCAGGATAGAATAAAAACATGAGCTGTATTTATGAGACTACAAATTTGGACACTTGTCAGTGTGTCTCAGGTTGAGATGAAAAGAAAAAAGAATGCATAAAGATTTTGGCACTGACTTGGCATGCACAATTCCCCTACTTCCTGAATAGTTTTGCCCTTTGTATATTTTGATTTAACTCTTGAATAATATGAACTGTTCAACTAGGGAGACCGGTTTCAGAAAGCATCTTATTTTATATTAACTATGTGCAATTAAATTTGTGGAGACAAATACTTTGATTCAGAGCTTTCTGAAGAAGACGCTGTAGAATTTAAACATGAAATTTCTTTAAAAATAAATGTTGTTTAAAACTTGGATTTTTTTAATGTCTAAATTATCCTATGTTAGTAGAAAACTGGATAGAATGAAGAACGGTATTGAGATTTAGGATGGCATTTGATATTGTAATCTAAAATAACCCTGAGGAACAAAGCAAAAGGCATGAACTTGCATTTTGAAGAGATGTATGAAAAAGACCCATCTTATCCTAATATTAAAAGGAATGTCTATTCTTTGGTTTAAAACAATTTAGAGCATGGCTGCTGATGTGCCAGCCATGAGATTAGCTTTGGATGATTGGCTTATTGCAATAGACTTGAAGACTTTCACTATCTTTGTTATATGATTATTCATGATTGTTGAGTCATCTGTTCTATTTCCTGTATATAATTCTTTGCTAGTCTATGGTTGGGATTCTCAGCCTATTGGGCTGAGACCCAAGTAATCACTATTACATGGAACTTTAATAAAGAAACTTTATTCCAGATTTCCATTACTTTGGTTTGTGTTAGAGTTACTGCTAGTTTTCCATGACACTTCATTTCCATTGCTGGAATCTCTTTTGAAAACAATGTAAGCTCGCTTGATAATATTTGAATAACGAGCTACGTTGCTGTCAATTGAAGACCATTGCCAAACTGAATGGTTTAATTCCATTCTGAAAGCAACACTCCACTACAGATGTTTTGACAGAACTGATGTGTACAAGTTGGTTCTTGTTTCACATATGCAACTGGTCAGTCAGTGATTTATTTTTGGGAAAAGGAAAACCTGTAAAAGACATTCTCTTCAACAGTGAGCCATAGCTGAGATGAGTACCTGAAGCACTATAGGAGCAGACTACAGCTTTGGCAAATAAATAAATAAATCTGTTTATACACAGAAAGATCTGTAGATATACAGCATTAGCTGTAATCATTAGGCATTACTAAGTCTGACAAGTCTGCTTTAATTAGAAAAGGCTAACCTTCTGCTTTTATTATGGCAATAAAACAGTTCCTTTGCTTTGGGTTCATCTCTGTTCTTCCTTTTTATCTTCACTCAGGATTGCTTAAGCTTCCATATTTCTTTCTAACCTCCAGTTCCCAGTTGGAGAATGGTCATCTGTTGCTGTGGCCTAGCTCTGACAGTCCCTAAGTATTCCTTGAACTAGTAATAATGGAGGAAAAAAAGCTGGTTCAATAATACAATTTTCAATACCCTCAATTTTAAATTCAGTAAAGTCAGCTAGTCTTCATAAGCTCTTTGTGCAGAACATCTATTTTCTTCGATAGACATTGCTTTTCTAGGAAACATGTCAAATCCTTGAAAACAAGGTCCCTTGGTTCTTACTTAGCAAATGATGGATGAGATGCACCTAGAAAGTACAAGCATGTCATTCAGGAATAGTTATACCTGATTTCCCCTGGATGTCAGCAATTTTCATTACAGTACTTCATTCTGTTTTCTCTCATCTAAGATCCTGTTATTTGTATGTTTTCTTTTTCTGGAGGCTTGGGAGAAGTGAATGCAGACAGTGACTGAAAGTCACTGATCCACCTGGTTTAACAGTGGCAAATTTCAGTGGGTGGACACACCCTAAAGCACACATTAGTTGATGAGAGAGACAGTTTCACCCAGGACAATTGTCTGAGATTGTTCTACATGGAATACCTGGGACCAAATATAAGGTATTTTCCATGTGATATTTCCCCAAATTATGACTCTGTCCATGAAACATTTGCATGTTGCTTTTGAACAGAAACACAGAGAAGATCTTATTTAGAGAAAATTAAATACAGTATCCCCAATTCAATAAATTTTCTTTCCTTGAATTGTTTTAAGAATGTTTAACTATTCAGTTTTTTTTTTACATGTCAACTTAGAATTTAATGGAAATACAAGATTGCAATATGATGTCTGCTTTAATATATTAATCAGTAATCACCAGAACCTGCAGAATTAATACTGACATCAACTTTTAATGAAAATTATGAATATTATTCAAGCTAATCTTAATACAGTCACTCTTTGTTTAGTGACTTCTTCAGTTTGCGACCATTTACAAATATGATGGTAGTAAACAGAAACCAAAAAATCATTTTATGACCAATGCATGCATTTATGATTAAATTTTATGCTCCTGACAACAGAGGCCTTTAAGAGCTGATGTGGTTCCAATCTTAAAAAAAAAAGGGGGGGGGAAACAGACTGGGAAGATCCTGGAAAAGATAATCAAGCAACAAATCTGTGAACACCTAGAAATAAGTAAAGCTATTACCAGAAGTCAGCATGGCTTTGTTAAAAACAGATCATGTCAAACAAAATTTATTGCATTATTTGACAAAGTGACTAAATTAATGGCCCAGTTAATTGCTATGGGCATAGTATACTTGGACATCAGTAAGGCATTTGACAAAGTAGAGCACAGGCTACTTCTTGATAAAATATAAAAAACGTGGAATAGACAGCATTAGGATTATAACTGGCTAACCAACTGCACTCAAAGTGTAGTCCACAATGGAGCTATATCAACATGGAGGGAAGCATGTAGTCCCAATAATCCTCAACATCTTTAAAAACAATTTAGATGAAGGGGTAGAAGAGGAACTCATCAAATTTGCAAATGACACCTAAGCAATCTCTCTGCAAGTGGGCAAAAAAACAGAGGGGGGGAGGGAGAACACTGTAGGAGGAAGCTTTATCTGAATGAGATGGCACCATCCAGTGATCTTTGCAGTATCTTTCTATATCTCTCTTTGTCAATGACATGTTCTTTTAGTGACCATTCCACTTAACAAAATAGTCATTGGAAGGGAATGTAGTCACTAAATGAGGAGACAGTTTTTATTTCCAGCTTTTTATTTCCAGATATTTCAGACATAAACTTATTAATATCTGGAACTGGGTCTGACTATAAAAAGACTGCACATTGGGCTGTCCTTAATATTTAGAAAACCCCTTTTCTTAAGTTCCTTTTGGAAGCTCAGATATTGAAGTTGCCACTTTGGAAAAATATTTGTCAGTGATGACCTCACCTGCAACCCAAAAATGTTCTCCTGAACAGGGGCTGTAATGCCCGCTTTCCTTCCTTCCTTCCTTCCTTCCTTCCTTCCTTCCTTCCTTCCTTCCTTCCTTTTCCTGTTACAGTCATAGCTATTTTAAAAAGTCAATGCATATGACTTTTACATATGAAGGAAAACCAGTATATGTGTTGCTATTCTCCCCAGTCATGTGACTGGAACAATGTGATAGAAGACAAGTGAATACAACACTAATGAGCTAGTCAAATTTATGGTGTTATTACAGTGAATTACAGTATATTTTCTGGTTGTGATGTCAACTCTATTTATGTACAGAGTATCATAATGTCATCCTGACCTCTGTTTCTGCATGTGACAAAAGACAAATTAAAAAATAATAACACCTATCAAGATTTTAAAAAAAGACAAACATCTGTGCAATTTGAGACCATAACTATGATGATATAAAATGGCCAATATAAATTACAGTGAACACCAAGCCTTGTTAAAGTTCCTTGAAAACTGTAACCAAGTAATATATTATCAGGTGAAGGTGAGAGGAGACAAACATTTTATGAGAAAAGAAAAACTGAAAGTGTATCTGGGTTTGAACAACAGATATTTTTATTCCCATTATGATTAAAATTTGCCCCTATTTGGCAAATATTCTATCAACAGGACAGAAAAATATCTGAAGAAAATTGAATGTGAAAAAAAGCAGCACAGTTGGAGGACTTTGAGCAGTTTGAATACTTGTGTATTATGGTCCTAAGCAATAGCAATAGCATTTATCTTATAAACCAGTCCCAAGTGCTTTACAGCCCTCTCTAAGTAGTTTACAGAGTCAGCATATTGCCCCCCAACAATCTGGGTCCTCATTTTACCAACCTCAGAAGGATGGAAGGCTGAGTCAACCTCGAGCCACTGAGAAGTTAATTCTTGGAGTGAGCAGTGAGTTAGCCTGCAGTACTGCATTCTAATCAAGACACTATAAGCACTTCATCTGTCGGGCTCCCAATCTTAAACAACTTCAATGCAAGCAAGGGAGATGGGTGCTTCTTGATTTTGGCCACTAGAATTTGATAAGAATTTCTTAGGTTCATTTCTTATAGGAACCATCCATTTCTTCGCAAATAGGTTTGAAAGAACATGAGAGTTAAAGGAAATGAATCCAAGGAAAAATAAAATTGTCTGATTTGTCCATTCCTATGCTGGATATCGGATAATCATAGACCCAGGGTGTCACACAACTTCAAAAATTGTTGGGTGTAACCCCAAATTTTTTTAAGAGTTGACACCAGTTTGTAAATGCTTGGACTGACTAAATAATGGAATATATGGAAATTAATTATATTAAATGCAACTTATTAAATACAATATAACTTATTTTTTATCCTGGCCGCATCTGTTTCTTTGTCTTGAGCTGATTTGATTTTCTGAATGTAGCTTGCTAACTCAAGTTAAGATTCTTCCTTAGCAATCTCCCCTCATGTACATCCCTGCATTAAATCTTTATCCATAGTTACATTTTGTACTGATCAATGTGCATCAGCAAGGAACAAGCTATTACTCCTTCTGCAGCATTAAGCAACAGTAGTACAAACCCCCAAAGCATGGAATTTGGAATAACTGTAGAGCGAATGAATGAATTTCAAGAGAAATCACTTACATCTATAGTGTTAGCAATGAATATTGATTATTACTAGATTTTTAATTTAATTAAACAATATTTAAGTACTGTAACATTATATAGGCATTCTGAGCTATTTTTACCACCATATCCTGGGCAATAAGGACTTGGGACTGTGGGGAGGCAAGCAGAAAAAGTAAAATATCTGGCAGGATCATAGAACTTTTCTCATTCAATCTGCTCATGCTCAGTTTTATAGGGATTTGTTTAAAACTTTTATATGGTCACATTTATTGTCATCATATGTAATTCCAGTCTAAGTAATTTGACATAATATTTCTTCTCCAAACAAATTCTTTAATTTCAGCTTGAAACTGAAAGATGAAGAATATTTGCTTGTGCGGTCCATGTACCAAAAGAATACATTGCTTTTATTTTGTCCACTTTTAAATACACACTAGTCAGCAAAGCCACAAACTCTACACTTGTAAAAGGCAATGTGCTACTTTCAAAAATATAACAAGAACAAGTTAACACAAGGTCTTCCCATGCTCGATCACTGGAATTCTATGAAACAATTATTTGTGCAAAAGGAAGTGAGTTGGCTTTGAAATAATATTATTTTGGGAGATTTCGAAAGCCACATGATATAAATCTGCCTGAAGTGAAACACTTCCAAGGTGAAAAACTAATCAGACTGGTTTTCCCATAACGAAAAGTAGAGTATTAACACTGAAGCAACCGATGCTGATGTTGTTAGGAACATCTCTGATGGGGACATTCATTACCGCACTGATTGAGAAATATGCTAAAAAGCTTACAATTCCAGGTATATAATTAACAAGAAGATACTAAAGAGAAATGTCTTTAGCAACTGCCAAGACTGAAGTGCCACATGGTGGATTATGTAATTTGAGGAGGGAAAAGATCTGTAACTGTAAATAAAGCCTATGGCAATGTACCTCATGTTTGCACAGGTGTGATGTTAACAGTCCCCGTGCTTTCTTTGACAAACAGGCAAAATATAAAAGAGGTTACAATATTACCTAAAATAATTTGGAGGGTTTTCAAATTGGAGCATTATTGTAGGGATGGCTGTCTCTTTGGTTCTTGTCTCTGATATATCAAAAATAAAGCCGGAAGCGCCTATCCAACAGGGAAAGCACAGAACAATCAGAATTGCATATAATCATGCCATTTTAGAAACAATGCACATCTGCTGAGGAGGATTGTCAGAATGTTGATTTCTTGGAAGTGGTAATAGATATGTAATCCCTACCTCCAGCACACCTTGTCCCATCTTCAAGTGTATTTGGCAGCTGAATCACATATAAAGGAAATCTTTGCATTGTTCTTCATCCTTTGGAGATATGTGGCCATTACTTGGTTTAGGTCAGAGGACTTTTCCACACACTGTCACTTACCTCATTATTAATATGCAGCATTTGAATGTCTCTGAGATATATGTACTCTCATAAGAGGTACCACCTATCTTTTTAAGTTTCACCTTTGTAATTTGCCAAGCACAGGCTCATTTTTTCACATCATGTCTCATGGTCAACTTGGCTGTAAGATTTGATTCAAGCATCCGTGTTTTTCACTTCAGAGCTAAATTATATGAAAGAAATGTGGCCTTGAACATGCAACAAATTCAAAGCACATTGCACATTGTAGCCACTTAGCAATGTAGTTTCCTGACTGCTTCATCTTGAAGACAGATGAATTTCCAGCATTCAGTAATATGAGTGGAACAATTCAAGAATTATTTTCTGTGCTGACCATACAGGGTTTATCAGATGACATTTTCTTATGCAGTGGTAGCAACAGCATTTGAAGTAATAAGCTCATAATCAATTTCAGCCTCATAAATTGAACAAAAGAAGAAGCTTGTTGATCGGATTGCTTGACTATCAAATATGTAATACTGCCTAGCCAAATGCTTCAGGGAAATTCACAAGAAGGCTATAAAGGCCTCCATGTCTTTTCCTTGCTTCCAACAGCACAATAATAGAATAATAGAGTTGGAAGGGACCTTGGAGGTCTTCTAGTTTAACCCCCTGCTCAGGTAGGAAACCTTATACCATTTCAAACAAATGATCAATAGATTGGCCAATCTAGTCTTAAAAACCTCCAGTGAGGGAGCACCCATAACTTCTGAAGGCAAGCTGTTCCACTGGTTAATTGTTCTCACTGTCAGGAAATTTCTCCTTAATTCTAGGTTGCATCTCTCCTTGATTAGTTTCCATCCATTGCTTCTTGTCTTGAGCTCTGGTGCTTTGGAGAATAGGTTGACCATTTCTTTGTGGCGGCCCCTTAAATATTGGAACAATGCTATCATGTCACCCCAGTCCTTCTTTTCATTAAACTAGACATGCCCAATTCCTGCAACCATTCTTCATATGTTTTAGTCCCTAATCATTTTAGTTGATCTTCTCTGTACTCTTTCTAGACTCTCAATATCTTTTATGTATCATGGCGACCAAAACTGGATGCAATATTCCAAGTGTGGTCTTACCAAGGCATTATAAAATGGACTAACTCTTCACATGATCCCTCTATTAATGCAGTCTAGAATTGCACTGGCTTTTTTTGGCAGCTGCAGCACAACGTAACTTAAGCATAACTTAAACATTCATTTAGTGGTAATGACTAAAAGATATTGATAGACATTTCCTCTCTAAACTATACATGAGGTAAGCAGAAAAGCCTACCCTTTTCAAGAAAAAAAACATTCCTATGCATGTTAATGTATGTGTTTCTATGCACCTGCCTAGGGAATGAAGTCAGAAAGATTAGCAATCTTATAAACAAAGGGCAGGAAGAATGAGAAATAAAGAGAGAAGGAGGGAAAGACAATTTGACTATTCTGTCTCCTGCTCTTTTTTGTAGTCTGCAGGTTGTAAGATTCTGAGAGACCGGGTCTCCGAAGCCAGACCATCAGCATAATTTTGCTTAAAGGCCACTAAGTGAGTAACTACCACTATATCTTTGGGCAAATTGTATATTGATCTGATACTCCATAATAAACTCTCCTGTTTCTGGTTTTATTTTTTTTAAATTGATTGGTAAAAATAAATAACAAAAAGGCAAAAAATAAAGAAAAGGGAAGGGACACGTACTGTATACATACATAAAATAAACTTTGCACTAGAGTGATAGTTGAAGTTAAAATACTATAATTATTTTTTTAAAGTTACAAGGAAAAACAAAAATAACAAAAAAGAAGTACAAAAGCATTCTAATAGGCCCCTCTCTTTTCTCCCTTCCTTCCCCGCCCCCAACTGCTAATTGCTACATGTTGAACTCTTTATTTGACTTGAATCTGCAGGTCTTCATTTCCAAATGTCTCCTTTTGACATCCACAAAACCCACCCCCAAGCACCAGCTATTAAGGAGACAGCAATAGGTAAACTTAATGTAAACACAGACAGCTTATTTGCAACGTTGTCAGATTGTGAGTGTAATTCTGAAACTCATCTTACCAATAAATAGAATATATATGGTAATATTAATTCTTTAGGTTTATGCTTTCCCTCGTATTTCATGCCTCTTATTCTATCTGTATGCATCTGTATAACATTTTCATTCTATTTTTGAATTTCTTGATACATTTCATCAGTTATGTGATTTACAGTTGTGTAAAATAAGTTGAAGTCCCCATTCTGAAATGTTTTGAAGCCTATTGGAATAACTAGCCCCTGTAAAGCATGTAAGATTCAATTTCAGAAATTTGATTCACTTCAAATATTAAACTAAATTTAAAAAACTGATCCAATTCTGTTTGAGTGTTTGACTCAAATCAGATTGGGTTTCTAAATACAAAATAAAAATAGCTGAATTGTTTCAGTGACATGCAATATGATTTACAATTAGAGCAGACTTTCAAATTCAATTTGTAAAGTCTATTCAAGTTGGAGAATTAATCTTTCAAATCAAAGCTCTACATTTTATCAAAATTATTTTTATATTATATTACTTTTTTTACATCTTTTACAGAATCATTCACCCAATGTACAGATATAGTACATTGGATGAATGATTTCTCCAACTTTTTCTCAGAAAAAGAAGACATTTTCAGTAATTTCTCAATGAAGAACAGTAGTATTTCAAAAGAAACAAAACATGAAGATTTATTTTCTTAGAATTTAAATAAAGAAAGGGAAGTCAATGATTATGCAAATTATTGAAGAGAAAATGAAATATCAAAATTGACTTATATATCCTTGGTTATGTCAAAAATTACCACAAAGAGAACCTTAAAAAAAAAAAAGATTCTAGATTTACTTTGGAAAGTGTGATGAAATAAAATAATAGAAGGCAAGCACTATCTCAACAATTTGAATATTGAATATCAGCACCACTATACATACAATATCTCATATTTGGACACCAAACAGCTGCTGAAATTCCAACAATTTGTATCCAAATTGTTTTAATCCAGTATGCTTCACCATACCTAAATAGTCCACATCACTGGTGAAGAGAAATCTTTTATTCCTTTCTGTATTAATGTATCTTATTCTACATTTCTGAATTTTACTTAGAATGGATCATGGAGTTTTCCATTCTGCAGAACTTACTCAAGAATTAGTTATTTTCAGACTCAATGCATATTGAATCTGAAGTCATGAACATGTTTTCAATGCACCCTCATTTCATTTCAAATATTTATACCTTAAATATTACCTTTTATATTCTTACACACAAGCGACCTTTCATTAAGATGAAAGAGGCAAAAAAAATCTAAAAATAGTATGCCAAAAAGGCATTATGAATTTTTGGGAAGATATACATTATTATGGTTGATCATATAATCTGCCACACTGAATTTGGCATTTTTATCCACTTATTGAGTCCTTCCCAAGGACCGGAGATAGGCAATTTCTGATATCTGATGATGTTAAAGATATCATCTCAGAATGTAAGTTATTCCAAGTAAAACTGTTTTTTGCAGTTGTCTGATGGTGATTTGCCAATAGTGTTCAAGTGGTGTTCTAGATGTTTTGGAATTGTACCAACAGCACCTATCATTATTGGTAATACCTTTGTTCCTTAAAAAAAAACCAGTCATTGTATGTTTATTTGCAGGTCTTTGTATTTTGGGACTTTCTTCTGTTATTTTGCTTCTATTGTGCTGTCTCTACTACTGTCATGTCCATTATCCAGAATAACTTGACTTTCCTCCTACAATATACAAAACCTGTTGTAAAATTATAGGCGGAAATTGTAAAATTATGGGAAAAAAACTTTTAAAATCTGTTAAGCAATTATCTTAATATAGGTGCAATGGAGATATGTAGTCAAATATTTTTTAGTTCAATAATAAGAAAGTCCAGTAGCCTTTTGAAAAAGCACCTTCAGGACAATGACCTGGATGACTAAGAATCCCCATAGACATTAACAGGACTATATATTCAACATTATGCTGTGGCTAGGAATATGAGAGAAGTGTTGAATATAGCCTAAATAAGTACATGAACTCATGTTGACTAGAATCCAGTGTAGCCAAAATACATACAAATAAGCATCTGTTGATTTATCTTTGTTTCTTCTGTATTCTTTTTTCTTCCTTTATTGCAAAATAGACTTAAAAGATTTATGTCCTAGCAGCAAATAATACCTCAGACTTGTCCTGGTAGAATTATGACTGAGACAGTTGAACTCCAACAAGCCTTGCATTAGAAAACCTGCTACAACAATTTTTTATTCATAATTATTATTGAGTAGCAAAAGGCACATTTAATTATCTCCATTATTGACCTGTTTCCGTGCAAGTCATTTATGTTATAAATCCTGGCATTATTGCCAAAGAGTAAGCTCATTGCCTGCATTCACCAAGAGGCCAATGAAAATTTTCTCTTTTTATTTATCCTGCTGTAGAACAACAACAAACAAACAACAAACATGGGTTGTGTTCAAGGCAGTCTATCCTCATTGTGGAATCTTGACCAGTCCAGTGCACTGTCCAAATCCAATGAAAGAAATTTCATGCTTTTATTTATTGAATGTATATCCGTCCACAATTTCACAATTCTCAGTGCTGTATAAGACACAAAAGTAGAAAATAAATCAAGTATCCATGATAAACGTAAAAGACAAATGACATAATGGCTTGATCTCTACAGGAAAATTGTCCTGCAATACCAGCCTGACACTGAGAAGAAGCAACTTTTAGCTTCTGCTCCTGCAAATGTGGGGTGGTAAGGAGTTTCTCCCTAGATGTTCCAGTAGCTTGGGCCAGTTGAGGTTGGAGAAGTCAGTCCTGACAAATAATGCAGGGGGTAACCAGGGCAGGTTCCATAGTATTGGTGTTATACATCAGGATCCTGGCAACACATGGGTGGTTACATTGTGCATGAGATGTAATTTCTGAGGAGTCTTTAACAGCAGTGTCATGTTGTCAGGCCTTTGAAGGTAGTTCAAGTAAGAAGTACAAACCATGAATGCTTATATTACTTTTATTATAAGATTACAATAACAGAATCTTGCAAGCCTGAAAGCATGTTATTCTCCAAGAAATGACTTTTGTCAAGGATATCAATATTACTAGTAATGATTACTCCCAAACTTGGAACAGTTTACATCCTGTGATACTTTTAATACCATTAAAAAAAAACCAACCATCTTCCTATCCCAGGTCCTTATGAAGAAGCAATAAGTGGACAAAAATACCAAATCCAGTCTAATCTCTGGTTGACTGTGTGCCCAACCATAATAGTATAACAATAATAAAAAATTAATGTTATATTAATAAGAATTATTAATAAGAATTTCACTCTAAACTCTCTCTTTCATTCTCTCTCTCTTTCTCTCTGTGTCTCTCTTTCTCTCTGTCTCTGTCTTTGTGCATGTGTGTGTTTAATGAGCTTGCACTAAATTTGTATCTTTGGGCTAAAATGCCAGTTCCAAAAAACAAAAGCTTCCATGTTCATAGTTTCACCTTAAAAAAGCTTATATAGGGATATTTTATATTAACATATAAGGGTGCCCATGTTTGAGTATTTCATTGCTTTTAAACTATTTAAGTTCATGTGAATCCTAAAAGTATTAGATTTCCATTTAAAAAAAAACTTTCATTGGAATACCCACCTCTATAGGTCTCATGTAATCCTTCTCTTACTAATCAAGACCTGTAATTGAGCAAACTTTGCAATGAGAAATAGACACTCTGCCACATGGGTTTACTTGCTGGACCAACCACCATCTTTCTTTCTCTCCCTCCTTCCCTCCCACTTTCATTAACATGATATACTTCATTAAACACAGAAGTGCTTTGTTGCTTTAGTTGGTTTATAGAAAGTAGCCAGTTAGGCTCTTACACTTCCTGCGAGAAATGAATATTGACTTCCTCTAAAGAAGATGTAAATGGATTTGCTTAATAGGACTTGGGGCACAAGAGCAATTAATAATAGCTTATGTCATAGTGAAGGCTTTGTTCATATTTGAAACAATAAATTGCAAGTATTAAATTTATATTTATTCAAAGTTAAACTCATTTGTAATTGACAGATTACTTAGCCTTAGGCTTTTAAGATCTTTTAGTATAATTAAATTAATAGCAGGTTATAGATCACAGTATGATAAGCAAACAGCATGGACTTTAATATGACAGATATACAGAGAAAAGGCCATGTTAGTAGATCATTATTATCGGCTTACCTTCAGCAGAAATGCTACTGAAATCTTAAGAAAAGGAGAAAGCATTCCTAAGCCTAGAAAATAATATTTTATGAATATTCATTCCTTAACCCAAGATACTCTAATAATAAATATAGGAGACATAATAAAGGGGCAGTGAAGGGCTACCTAAGACCCTAGATAGAAAATAAAACTTTGTCTTCCTCTTTTTTGCTTCTTCCATAATGCCAGAGCTTGGGTTCAATTATTATGTCTCCTTTGTGTTAAAAGGAGGTACTTTTCACCTTGAGCCATCTGTAGATTTGTCACTGCCAGTAACTGCTCATATCCTCAGTTAGGCTTTTAATGTACATTGGAACAGAAAGAGGAGGAACTATTCAGGATATTCTAATCTGATCGTGGTACCAGTTGAGGCAAAGTATCTGGCCATTAATGGTTACTCATCTGGTTAGCTGTATATACTATGCCCAAATAGACAACATTATGTAAATATCAGAGTTTGGGAACAATAATGGAAGATGGATCAGTTACTTTTCTATCCATTTTACAGGCTTCCTGAATGTATCTGGTTGGGCTCATCTACTGTATGCATATCTAGATAGTCCCATGATCTTAAACAGCAGAGATCTTTATATGTTCTTACATTTTAAATCTTGTTTTAACTGGAAATTTGGTGATATGGGGACACACAGAGAGAGAAAAAAAAAACCATGCTTCTGACTTGTCTAAAGATTTTAGGCAAAAGTGGTCCTTCTAAAATAGAGATAGATTATCATTACCATGCAGCATGTTTAACTCATGGATTAACTGATGTTGGCACCAAAGCAAACAAAACAAAATTCCCAAAAGCAATAGTATAATTTTCCCTACTCTGGAGCCCTCAAAATAAATTGGACATCAATTTGCAGTCAGTATGCCCACTGGCTAGCCAACCCAGTATAGTGGAAGGCACCAGACCAGGCTGTTTCCTGGTAAGCTTTCTACATCTGTTACAACAGAAGAAAAATAAAAAACCAAAATTGTATTTTACTTACTTTTCAGCAAAGAGGACCAAAATTAACCTTGCATGAAACTTTCAATTTTAAATATTAACCCCTAGGGCTTCCAATTAGCATAAGGATTATAGTTCACAAGAAGGGGATTCTTTCTTCCAATGTCACAGTCCTAAATGTCAATTCCCCACACACATGAGCACACTCTATCACTATCACTATCACTTACTCAGTGTTGCTTGATTCAGGAGGGAGGGTCTCATTGCCCTCTGTGGTATTTCATTCAAAACGACATAACATTATGAGTTCAGAAGCCCTATGATACAGCTATAGCCACAGAGATTGGTCAAAACCAATCTAGTCAACAGCCCCATCCACATCCATCTGTAGAACACAGAGGCAAACCTTCAATGAAAATATTGTACATAGTGTCAGCCAGAAGAAGACCCAGTGATTATGTTTCCCATATTTGATGGGCTCTGTTGCCAAGTTCCTCTGCTCCTTTTCTTAGAATTGCCATGCAAGGCGTCATGTACATTTTGGAACTGAGTCCTGCAGTAAATATTGTTAGTTTGGGGAAGTACAAGTATGTTACATGTGAGCTGAGCCTCAGAAACTTCTAATGAGCTAAAGTGTGTGGTTCACAGTAGGGTTTGCACAAAGTAGGGAGCAGATGATGCCTAACCACAAGTATTAAGCCTTTTCAGTCTGGAACACTGATGGCTGGCAAATGTTAAAAGACAACGGAAACAACTATGGGCACATCCCAAGTTGCTCATTGAATTTGTTGCCTCAGCTGTATAATTAGTGGTGTGCCTCAATTTGGATTTTTAGCATTTTTGGGAAGCTGGTTAATTGTGAAAAACTCAAAAATGACTGTTTCATGAAAATGAAACCAATGTATGTGGACTACATTTAATGTTTCCCTTTTTGTTCATGTTAGGATAGAGGAGGAACTGCTCCCCATTTTAACAATATTGATGCAAATGTGGTCGTCCTTTGTGTTTACCCATTAAAATTACTGGATGCGGGTTAGTGTCTAACTCGAGAAACACTATTAAGACTTATTCCAAAACTTTCTCCATCAGACAGTGCTTTCCTTTCTCAACTTTGTATTGTACTTGGGAGGAGGGGGGGATCCATATTCTTTTTTATTAACCTAATCTGGAACTCACTTAATTTCTCTTTTCATAATATATTGGACCATTATTGAAATTTATTTGGCTGCCTATATTTAATTGGTTATATTCAGTGATGTGAGTAACACTTTAGGGAAAAGGAAACTAAAACAGGGAAAATGGTATTGCCTCATCAGTTGCAGCCAATGCAGAGGGAATCCAACAAGTGGGAATGTTTGCACACCAAAGTGAATATTATAAGAGGCATAATTTTAGCAATAACTTGAACTGCGTATTTCCAGAAGTTGAAATAATCTTCATCCACAGGAGAATGTTTGATTTATAATAAGCCTATGTTAATGAAAGTTAATAAATTTGATGGTTTATTTCTTACTCCAGTGTAATCTAGAAAAAGAAATTGCATGGCCTTATTCCATATGAAAATAAGCAGAACATTCAATATAATTTCAAATATTTATTTTGTTCTTTTTTTTCATTGTCCCCCAAGGGAGACTTTTTTTTTTTCATTTTTAATTTTTGTAAAACCCTTCTCAGCAATTTCCTTTATGAATATTTCTTCCATGTAAGTGACTATCAATTCACTCTGGGCAACTAACATCCAGTGAAAAACAATAATAAAATAGTAAAATATAAATGTATTTGTAACTGCTATTATAATCAGATGTCTTTCCTTTCCTTTCCTTTCCTTTCCTTTCCTTTCCTTTCCTTTCCACTTTCTTTGCACTTTTTCACTTACTTATTACTTTATAGTACTTTACTTACTTTTTTCTTTCAAAATTTGTATTATTTTTATTCTTATATAATGCCTTTAATAAAAAGTAAAATAATGTACCTTTTTAAAACAGCACTAGAAATACACTAGAAGAGAAACTAAAACAAAAATAAAATCAACATGCATCACACCTGAAGGCACTCATACATCTATAGAAATAGATCCCTTAAAAATGAGGTCACCCATTGCCTTAGCCCAATGCCCAAGGCAAAAAAGCTTTCATTTCAGAAAATGAAAATGCCGCAAGTTTGAAACAATTTTTTGTCCAGTTTTGTACATGTATACATGTGAACCCACAAACACACAAGATTGTCCCAGAGAACTTCGATACTAGCTGGCATGAAAATAACAATAATTGCATAATGAGGGAAAAGGCCTTCTGAAGGAACAGATTAGAGAATGTGTCATGTCAAAAGTTGCACAGATGGTGTAGAACACTCCTGTACACCTGCCTATAAAATATAAGTAAAGTAGCATAGTGATATCCCAAACAGATAGTAAACATTTATATTAGCTATTTTGCTAATTCCAGATGCTAAGCTGTAAATCAGCAGTATCCTAATGACCAATTACCGGTTGTACATGGTAGCAGTAGCAACTGAAAAATAATTTCCCCAATAACTAGCTTTTTTGATTAGAAAAGAGATTTCTCCTTCTGATAAATTGGGGAAGAAGTTTGGCAGAGGTTCCTGCTTGAACAGAGGCAACAACAAGAGAGATGAATGTAACAAAGCAGCGTATGCTTCTTTGAAAGCACTTTAAAAAAAAGATTTTTATCCTGCCTTGGGGGGGGGGTTCTATGTACTTAAGGTGGCAAACATACCTGGTATTCCTTATTCCTTCTATTTTCCCCACAACAACAAACTTCTGAGGTGGGTCACTCTAAGGGAGAGTGACTAGCCCAAAGTCATCAGCCCAGTTTTTATGCCTGAGATTAGAACTCAGAGCCACTGTCTTCATGGTTTCTAAGCCACCATCTTCATCTGCACACCAAACTGTCTGTCTAATCCTTTGAACTCCATTATCTGTCTCCACTCTAAGGATTTATAATGCAACCCTTCTCCTTATTTGAACTACTAGTTCAAATAATGGATGTGCAAGCTAAGCTAAACGTAGTTTGGATTTACTCAACTTGTAAATCACAGAGCCTGCCGTAATCTCTGGCATTGCTCATTCTTTAGACCATGTAGCAATACCATCTATTTTTAAGTGATATCTGTTGTGTGTCTGCATCAGTCTTTCCAAATCTGGAGTCTTCCAAATATATTACACTATAAACCCCATTGTCCCTGGCTAGTAAAGCCTATGCTGACTGAGCATTATGGGAATTGTAATCCAGCCCTTCTTGAGCAGGGGGAAAGCTTATACAGAATATGGCTTTCAGCATCAAAATCAGATTTATATGTTTTATTTGTGCAGCGTACTGTAAGATTTAAACGGCTGTCTGAGAGCCTTAGGGTTGCTATATTTCACAGTGAAAATTAATTTGTTCAACTAAAAAGGATTTCCCTTCCATTTGTAACTAGTGTAATGTTACTTTGGATAATATTCATAATATCGATAGCACCAATATCATCCAGAACAGCATGAGAATTGCAGGGCAATAAGATCCTCAGTGTGAACAGGAGATTTGATTGGTTGTTCTGAAGTTCTTAGGATGGTAGCACTTGCTAAATTATTTCTTTTTATATAGCAGCCTCCCCACAAGGTCCCAAAGATTGTGTGCAATTGTTTTGAAAGAGTGATCCTACAGAATCCTACACACACACACACACACATTGAACTGCAATATTTGCCTTTGAAATTATCTGATTCTGAATTTTAAGAATATTTTGCAAATATGGGCTTTCCTGTCATTATGAGGACTACCTATAGTTGTATGCTACTTCCCAATTTCTGCACAGCCTTGTTCTTTAATGAGTTTGCATTTTAAAGTCATGTACCAAGAAACTCAAGTGCAAAGGGCAGGTTTAATTATTCATTTGATATCCCTGAGTGTACCACTTGTATAAATGAATGGATACTATTCTTATCAACAGGAAAATAAAGCTGAAATTAACGACAGTACCTTACTTTAACTGGGGATGGTCCAGTGTTCATGGCACAAGGAGACCTTCTCTAGATCATGCTTCTTAGGCACAATTAAGCAACATAAAAACCTTCTGGGTGCCATCCACATGCAGCATTTTATTCATGCTAAATAGTCTGTCCACATTTTAACAGAACTGGTCTCTGCATAGCAACTGCATGCGTTCTGTTCATATGTTAACAGGAGGCAGTGGCTTTAGTCATTGATTCAATGACTGTTTGAGTTTAATTCATGGAGTTGCCCCTGCTGCTGTTCTGTAGCACTTCAAAACTTGCATTGTTTTATAGGAAAGTTCAGAAGCTATGCTTAATTAAAGTGATCTGAACAGCAATACAGTGTGCCAGATGTCTTACAAATAAGAAAATGGATTAGGTTATGGTAAACTATTGTGAAAGTTATGAAATTTAGAATCACGCATTGCTCACTAACAGAAATTGCAATTTGTTTCCCTGTTTCAAGCATTCACTCCCTGCCCATACATCTTTTTAGAGTGCTAATGAACTTTGAGCTATAAAAGTAAGCCCCCAGGACATCGATATAAGTAGCTTCCTACTGCTGCATAGACAGACAGGCAGAATATCTGCCCATTAAGAAAATTAAATTAAATAAAATATGAAATAAAACAAAATTTAATATAAACTGTAGCCCAAAATTGTGACTTAAATTATTTGTGTTACATAACTACTGCTTTTTAAGGTTCTTCTTTGGGTTCTGACTCTTCCAATTCATTCAAGGCAATAAGCATTCCCTTTGTTTCTTCTGGAATCTTTAATCAGCTTTTTGAAATGACTCAAATGAATGCATAGCCTCTTCTAAAAGAAGACTGAGCCAAATTAGAAGGTGTGGTCACCTATTATCCTTTTGCCATCTTCACTGGTATACTGCTCCCCCCTCCACCTTTTCAATATAAAATACCCTAAATATCCTTCACTAAAATTCAGATTATTCTGAGCTTTAGCTTTCCTGGCCCTATGTTTCTAAACCTGGGCAACTGTTTTAATGGCCTTTCTCTTTTCCCATCTCATATATTTGCTATTTTTTCACAAAGTTTTTTGTGAAGGCCTACCAACTTTTCAAAACTCTTCAAATTGGGAATGTGTTTAAAAAAAACTTTTTTCCTAGATAATTTTTCTTGTTGTGGAATCCTCATCATTGCTCTGAGTCTGGGTGGCTACTTTAGGCATTTCTCTATAACTGTATGCATTTATCTAAATTCTGGATATATTCTCCAGAATATATATCTATATTCTGGATATTTTTAAAGAATATTTTTTGAATGTATCCTTAAAATTAAAAAAAAAATCCAGAATTTGATAGTGGCGATTTTCTTCAAATTTTCCTTACATTTTTTTCTACTAAGTATTTCTTCCTAATAGCATCAAATCAAGAATAGTTAGACTCATTTGGTCTTCTTTTATCCTATAAAGGAGAAACTCATCAGCAAGATAAGTCAGGATTTTATATGTATCCCAAGATATTATTCAAATAAAAGATGATATACTTTTAACAAACTAAACTTTCATTAAACTTTTTAATGAACTAAACTTTAACAAACTAAAAGTAGCCATTGAACAGTAGCTAACAACGATAGTATTCAATCCTACATTTGAAATAACTAACTCCATTATCCCCTCCCCAAATAATGTATTGTTTAGAAGTTCACATAAAGTTTATGTATTCAACTAAACCTCAGGAGCATAGTTATAAGAAACACATTTGACCCTTTTTTATTAGAAGCTACACACTGTTCTAATTTGCAGAGTTGCCAAGTTATATCATTCAAGTGAAGAGTTGTTTCGGGGGTGTTCCCCCAAACTTCTCAAAGCATTTGATTGAAATAACCAGATAAAGGAGAATCTGTCTTTAAAAGCCAAAAGATCTCTAGACTACAAAATATGGTTATCAGACCATATAAATTCCTCAGTAAGTGAACAAACATTATTTAGAGTCATTCTTTGATACTATACCACTATTAAAATTCCTACCAGTCACATATTTACTGAATAAAAATTGCACATCCTAAACAAGTCAATCCAGTCTGCCAGCCTAATTTGAAACAAGGATGTATTGGTTGTTTTCCCCCCCTCCTAACTTTTCCTATGTTTGCTTTGATAGCTGGTATAGATAACCCAGCGACATTTTTTTCCTTTTAAAAACCTTGCTTACAGAAGTGATTTATTGTCAGTATCTTGATACCATCTGTAGAATAGAAACAATTAAAATATGAGAGGGGAAACAGAAAGGCGTCTGTGTAAAGAAAATGATTTGGAAAAAAGAAATTGGTTCAAGCTTTTTCTGAGAATTCCTGGTCTCCAGCCTAAGGCCTGGTTGACAGACGCCTTAACAAATGGTGCTACCCTTTCTGGTTCCTTTGTATTAAATTAATTACATGAAACATTTTGCCTTTAGTTTCATTTAAGGAAGGGCAATTTTTAAATCAAACAATCCCCGCATCGTCTAAACAACCTCTCATGGCTGTTTTGACTTTCCCTTTATTTTCAGTTCCAACTAATGACCAACTTTTGTTTCAAAAGTGTCATTTCAAGTTTGTATCAGGTTTAGGAATCTGCCTTTGAATATTTTCAAGAGGATCAGGAGAATTCTAAACTCTAAACATTTTGAATAGAATGTCTGAACTTAAATAAACAAGGGACGTTTTCCAGAATCAGGTGAGTAGGGCAGAAGACAGGACAGGGAAGAGTGTGCCTCTCCATATGTTGTTGTGGACATCTCTTTTTCGGAAATTTCCTAATGTGCAGTAAAGATTTCATTCAGGCTGATTTCAACTGCTATTTCCATGACCCCAAAAAATGGAAGGTGTAAACCAATGATCAATATCACTGGTCCAGTTAGAAGCAGGAACATTGCATATTTTTTTCTTAAAAAATGTGGTGGTTAGACTTTTTACTTTTACTTTTTTTTCTTTCACACACAAAGCAGAAATGTCTATCATAATAATAGTGGTTTAGACTTTCTTCAGAGGTTGTTTCTCTTTTGCACTTCTTTGAATGACAGTATGCTGAGACAATTTTGCCTGGTTCCATTGTCATTCCTAAACGTTCAGTAAAGAAAAGTTGGTCATTAAGCAAATTCTCAAGCAGAGGGATGAGGAAAGAAAGAGAAAGAAAGAAAGAAAGAAAGAAAGAAAGAAAGAAAGAAAGAAAGAAAGAAAGAAAGAAAGAAAG
>JANHFL010003214.1:397518-422533 GCA_032468155.1 Oxyrhabdium leporinum | reverse complement strand
ACTTTTTACAGAGGCACAATTGAGAGCGTTTTAACAAACTGCATCACTGTTTGGTTTGGTGGCAGCAGTGCCTCAGATAGAAGGTCCATACAGAGAGTGGTAAGGCCAGCTGAGAAGATTACAGGAAGCTCGTTTCCCATTATTCAGTATGCTGCTTATAAGTGCTATGTGCTTAGAGCTGGAAGCATTGTTAGAGACCCCACACACCCACTTTGCGGTCTATTTCTGTTGCTCCCCTCTGAGAGCAAAGTTTCAAAGTATTTATAACAGGAGTACTAGATTTTGTAACAGCTATGCCAGCTGTCTTGTAAACTCGCAGGATTCTCTCTTTTTTTGTCATATATTTATATATATATATATATATACATTCAAACTACACTGTGATGTTTCTCTGTATCATATATGTGTGTGTATGTGGGTATATGCATAATAGTTATCTTTTGGGAATTGAATGCAATGAAATTTCATTTTAATGTATGCTGATTAGTGTACATTCAAAGTGGCAATAAAGTTTTTATTTTATTCTATTCTAACACTATATGTTACTCTAAAAATGGAGTCCTGAATCGTTCTTGCCTAAGGTTCAAGTTGAGGGAGGACTGATAGTAGATAAGCCTAAATGCTATCACTGCAAGTAGTAGTTACTGAAGAGCAGCAAGGAAGATGTGCAAATATTGTAAAGTTACACATCATGAAAGTGGGGGGAGGGGGAGTCTTGCCTCACCTTGCCATCCATATACAATATCTGGCTCCACATTGTGTCAATTTTTTCCAGGATGGGCCATTTGCTAGGCTCTCTAGGAGCCTGGGTATGATTTCCAGTCAGAAAACTTCAGGTTGGGAAGGGTTGAAAGTTGAAAACCAAAAGTTATTCTGAGTAAGGAGATTCTTATAAGATGGCTTCATGTCCAATTTATGATGAACTGAGGGAGCTAGTAAATAAGAGAGCTAGTTTATTTTAAAGGTTAGGCTCCAGACTAGATACTGGGAGACTGTGAATTCAAAACCCACCTTAGATAGAAAGCAGCTGGGTGACCTTGTGCCAGTCATTCTTTCTCAGGCCTAGGAATAAGGGAATGGCAAACCACTTCTAAATTGTTGCCCCAAAACCTGCAGGGATGAATTCAAGCATTCACCTTGTGCCTTCAAGGTACAAATAAATATGTGTCCTTGATAACTGTCAGTATAGCAATAGCCAATTTGGTGTAGTGGTTAATATACAAGGCTAGAAACTGGGAGACCATGAGTTAGCCATTAAAGCCATATAGATGGTCTCAGGCCAATAATTCTCTCTCAGCTCAACTCTCCTCACAGGGTGGTTGTTTTGGGGGAAATAGGAGGAAGAAGGAATATTAAATAGGTTTGCCGCCTTGAGTTGTTTAAAAATAACAACAATAATAAAGCTGGTATATAAATATACATAGGAATGTTTAACTACTTTTGGAAATTTTCTGTTTTTTCCAAAAAAAATATCCTATGTTTTCCCTTGGATTCAAAGATGCTAAAGATGAGGAAGAAGAAGAAGGAGAACCCTCCCTATATCTGCTTTGGACTTATTTTTAACATATGTGTTCTTTTTGGTATTATGTTCCTTTCAGGTTTTATTATTATAACATCTTATTATTTTAAAACTAAATTTTAAAATCCAAATTTCACTGCCAGAATTCCGATTTCACTGGTCTCATTTCCAAATGGAGGAGATCCAGGTGTAGTTACTGCTCTCATAAAGGCATTTGCATCTTGCTGCAAAAGCCTTGCCTTGTTTTCACTTCTGACTTTTAATTATAGGAAATTCTCTGGACAAGCAGCACATCTTGTGTTAAAGTTGCTTCTGAATGAAGGTGGGAATTGTCCCCTTCTCATATCTGAAGTATGGAATCTCAAGACAACTTTACTATAGGATATTCTCTCTCTCTCTCTCTCTCTCCCTCCCCTGTATTTCTTAAGAGTCATTTTGAGTTATCTCTTAAGCGACCATATAAGTAAGCTATTGTATAATTGTAATTTAATTAGTAAATGAGCAAAAATTCAGGGTTCAATTTGGGTGCAGTCAAATGCTCCCTCTCCTCTTCCATGCAAACATCACAGCAGAGGTACTGCATGGCTGTCAGAAAGCAAGATTTTCCTTCAACCTCAAGGTTTGTTCTTTTTTACTTACATTACTGCCATAGAAATGAATGTTGGCTGTCACTCATTTTTATACAAGAATGTTAAAGTTGCTACAGTATTTTAAAAATGAAGCCTTCTGTAGCTGTTGCCTCCAGGCTGTGGATTGTCAGATGACATCTCCTTCATATATATTCATCCAGTAATTTAGGAGTCATTCAACGAACCGCTTTTGAAAATTAAAACCGTGACTGCTTGTATAGGACATGTTGGGTCCTGCATAGAATCACAGGGCACAAAAGTAGAATAGACAGTTGGGGTAATTACACCCAAGAGCACAGTAGAACAAGAGGTAAGTTAGCAGCTCATAGAATCCTAGAGGTGAGAGGGCCACTTAAACTATCCAATCCCAGCCCTGCTCTATGCAGAAATTCAGATTAAAGCATCTGGCCATTGACTGAATAATTTATTAAAGTAGAGCTCTGGGTAACACTTTTTTACTATTGAATTGTTCTTGTTGTTGGACCGTCTTTCATAATATTCAAGTACAGCCTACCTTCCTCTGTCATTAAGGCTGTTATTCTGTGTCCTCCACTCTGTGGCAGTGGTAGAGAACTGGTCATGATTTCCATTTTAAGATACTGCATATCTTCAGGTACTTGGAAAGCTCTATTATATCTCTCTTCAGTTTGGATACTCTAAATCAGGGGTGTCAAACTTGCATCATCATGGCGGCGTCACGTGACGTATCGGGACTTTTTCCCCCTTCACTAAATCGGGTGGGGGCGGGGCCAGCATGTGACACATCTGGCCCTTGGGCCGCAGGTTGGAAACCCCTGCTCTAAATACTCAGGTAGGAAAGTCACAGCAAAGCTATCTGGCTAAAACATTGTTTGCCTTATGTCAGCTTCTGAAATTTTGTGATAAGAAGACAATCTTTTTTGAAGTTTTGAAACAAGGAATTCCAAGAAGCTAGCCTGGCATCACAAGAAAATGCAGAACAAGCTTTTTTGGAGGATGGAAGGGAAAAATTAAAGGGGCTAAGTAAATTTGCTTCTTATTTCACTAAACAAAATTGTAATACTTTTCTCTCAAATTATGACACAGGTTAACAGGGGGTTGTGAACTATTAAGAAAAAAGAAAACAAAATTGGTGGCTGCAGGAAGCTTGCAGGTGAACTCTGCTTTATGAAACCTGGGGACCATCTGATATGGATAATATTATTTCTGCTAGAGACTTCTACAAGTTATGACCTACAGTAGGAATGGACAAATATGGCAACTCTATGACTTTACATGACTGACTCAGGAATTGTGGGAGTTAAAGTCCACAAGTCGTAAAGTTGCCATACTTATCCACCCCTGACCTACAGGCTACTGCAGACTTACTAATTGTGATCAGCAGAGTCTCAATATCCCAGAGTCTCAATAAACTCTATGGCTGGAGCTTTTCTGAATTTACAAAAGTAGTGTACATGTGTAAAATAGATACCTAGCAGACCACAATAGATTTCATATGTGTGGGTTTTTTTTCCTAGTTACTCTGCAGACCTTTTCAATGTTAGTATAATTAATAATATAATTACTTTTAAGTATAATTAAAAGTAAGTAAAGGTTATAACATAATTAACCTTTTGTTAGGACAGACCAAGGATTCGACTGAGGAGCAATATCTTAATAATTTCTATAGGCCCCTGGGGCCCTTACAAATCTTACAGTCATTGTTGTTAGTGTTCTTCTTACGATTTTCTTTCTGACTGCTAATACACTGGGATTATGGTTCTGACCTAGAGGGAGTGTGGTTTCTCTGACACCAAGTTTATTTTTTTTCTAAACCCTCAGCTTGATATTCTAGCACTTAATTTCAGAATGTAGCTTAAATCACAAGAAGCCCATAATATGTCAAATGATCCCACAGTTGCAGGGGGAAAACAGTAAGTAATGAAAAAGCTATGATTGCTTTTCTGTCCCTCCAAATGACAGTTATCACCTCAATGACCTGCTCCGGGCTGAACCATCTACACATGACACACTAAGGGATAACGTCATCTAACAGAGTAGTTACAAAAATCAATACAAACCCCATTTCAAAGATATTCTGTGTAAGAATCCTAGTGTAACGTTCATTTATCGAATAGGCCTGGGGAGAAAAGAAACCACCAACATTTCTGATATATGTGTTTTACCTCCCCAGCAAAAGAACTCTGTAGGTAAGCAATAATTGTATTTTTCAATCTATTACTTAGTCTTGCCATGGCTCAGCCTAGAATCTCATATGGCAATGACTGCTATAAGTCAGTTATAAAATGAAGCAGCAACCTTGCTAACCAAAGAGGAAAACAACTAGGCAGCTTCCCACAGTCCTTCATTGGGAGAAAATGGTTAATGTGCATGTCAGGGAAACACAGGCCAGGAAGATAAGGTAGTGCATTTCTTTCCATAAAGAGTGAAGGCTTAATCTTTTGCTTTTGTGGAAGCAAAGTACAATGCAATCTTTCAGGGTGTTCTCAGCAGTCAGTTCCCCAGATTTTAGTGGAATTTTTCCCCAGGTAAGCAGTGATAGGGTAGTAGTCCATCTATGGAGTTTTACCAGCCCAGCCTTTTCGGCAATCTGCTACTGATAGCCGCGAGCTGCTTTATATATTTAGATGCTAATTCTTTGGAAACAGCCATACATTTTGAACTATTTATTAATAGTAATGTAGTTTATATTTATATTAAGAGGACAGGATCCTGGCTTTTGTTCCAAAACAATGACCATGATTCCAAAGAATTAGCCTACTTCAATCTTTTTGACATTAATGCGTCTTAAGTGGATTGTGAGGATCTCATGGCTGCCTTGACTATAATAAGATGGTGGCCTGACTGAGATTTAGTTCATACAGGACTACCGTAAGAGGGAAGAGGGATGCATTTGAGCAAGAAAAAACAGCAGTAAAGGTATTCTTCCAGCTATTTTGACCCACAAAATAGGACAAAGTCTTCTAGGACAAAGGCAGACACATGCATTTTCCTCCACTTCTTGGAACTCCCTTTAGGCAAGATCTTTGGAAGAAATCCCAACTGGGCAAGCCACAGTGAGTTAGATTTTCACATATTTGGATCTTTATGGTCCCTGGATCCAAGCACAACATAGCCTCACCTTCCTCAGCAATTAAATTCCAGGGAGTATGTCTGCAGTGCAGCTTCTTCATGAGGGATTGGCATCTAAGTTGACACTCTTGAGGTAATACTGTACTGAAAGCTGAAGTAAATCAAAGACTCACTCAATTTCTCTGGTGGATAATTCTATTCAGGCAATGTTAGTGTAAAGGGAGTAGAAAATATTGATGGTTTGCCATTCTGATTGCCATGGTGTAGGTTCAGACATGACCTGTTCCTTCTTTTCTGGCAAATTGCATCTGTTCTGGAAGGAGGAGAAGGAGAGGAATGTAACTATAAATTTGTGCTTATGAGAGAATTGAGGTTGTTGGAATAAAAGTATAACACACACACACCCCTTTGATGGTACAGATTAGCCATAGAAAACAACCTACAGAAGGATGGAAACAATTGTGGCGACGAGATGGAAATGAAAATGAGTAAAATCTGACAAATATTCTAAGCATATTTCTCCCCATTCATATGTATATGCATATGTATATATATATGTATACACACACATACACACACCTTCATTTGTACAACCCATTCTATCAGTAGAACTTCCTTTTTAAACTACGTATATGATTTAGAACAGAGTATAAGATCTCAGTATTAAATTTGATCGTTTTTCTTATTTAAATTTGCACTCCTATTGAATATATATATTTATTGTTTGCTTTCATGACATAGTTAAATACAGAATTAAATGCATGTTTGGCTTTCTCCCATCAATAAGAGTTAACACCAGCTTTACCATGTCTTTAATTTTCAGCAAATGGCAAAAGCTGAAATTATTTTTGTCTCTGTGACTAGCTGTATATTATTGATCATATTTTCTATTGTCTTTCTAATTTGGATTTTCCCTCTATACATAAAATATTATTCAGTGCTACCTAAATTAGCATTGATGGATTTCCATCGATCATTCCCTGAAGTCATTGTAATTTCATCTTAGGGCTGATAAATCAAATCTTTGTCTTGAAGCTCCCTTTTAAAACCTGTTTCTACACATAAGCAGAGTTCAAACAGTTCTTGTAATGTATTCACCTAATACAATGCATTACCAATATCAATTTTTCAGGTTATTTATATCCTGCATGGGGCATTTTTGGTCAGTGATGAAGGGTTGCTTTCTGTCTTCTTCATTCTCTCAAATTGAGTCATAGCAGTGCCAATATTGGCTAGCCTTATATCTTCATTACTCTTAGGAATATGGATTGCTCGAAACCTATCCTCTCCCACTTCATGCATCACTAAAAACACACCCAACAGGAAGGATGCCGAGCTTCTCCTGAAGGACAGAATAGGCATCCCTAAAGTGACATTTCAGTTAGTCCAATTGCGAAATCAATTCCATTGTGGTTTTCTGACAATCATACTTCAAATGAAGGAAAAAAATATTGGCAGCTCTTTCAATGACCCTATATCTTAAATGCCACTATATATCAAAAACATTACGGAGTCCTTATTGATGATACTGTTGTGCATTATTTGCCTTCAGCTCTAAGTAAAAGATGTGACTGGTTTGGATTGTTCAATACACAAACCTCAGACATAACAACTGGGATCGTGTGTCTCAGAACAAGAATTATTTTGCACTTTTTCAAAGTAGAGTTATTTTATATTTCCCTGTTGGAAGGGACAGAGGTTTTCAAAAGTGGAGAGCAAAATTTGCAAATCTAAATGCCTTGGATAGTAAAAAAAATTAAGTCACTTTGTTTCCTCAAATGAATTGTGTGAGAGAGGCATTAGATGAATATTGGATCAGGGTACACTCTGTGCAGGAATATCTGCAGGGGTAAATGCAACTACACAATCAAAGTCCTGACCCTCTCTTTAGTTGGATCTGGTGGTAACTTCATTTCCAGTTGACTGTAGATTAACTACACTGGTTTCACAGAAAACTCCCTTTTTCACTGCGGTAATCTATGTCAACATGGAAATGATCAGGATGACTCTGAGAGAATAATTGTCCCTTCCAGAAAATTGATGCACAAAATAGGAATCTATACTAAAAATGAAAATAAAAGGTACATTTTAAGTGTATTCAAGTAATTGAAGTACTTCTTTATATTATGTAAAACATATCTTTTTTGGAGGGAGGGAGAGTATAGGATAGTTGAAACATGGCAGCAGAAGAACACCAAGCATTCCTGAACAAAAGTGATTTTCTGGATCCATTTCAGTCTGATTTCATTTTGGATCATGCTGCAGAAATGGCATTAGTTATCGGACCATCTGCTAAGAGAGCATGAGGTGGTCATTTGTTCCTGGTCATATTTGATGTTATGAATTTTTGTATTTATGTTGTTTTATGTTTATTTTACAAACAATTCAAGGTGATAAACATATCAACACATCTTCTTCCTCCTGTTTTCCCCACAACAACACCAACTCTGTGAGGCTGGTTGGGCTGAACAACTGGTCCAAGGTCACCCAGTTGGCTTTCATGACTAAGGTTGGACTTGAACTCACAATCTCTTGCTTTCTAGCCTGCTGTCTTAACCACTAGACCAAACTGTCTCTTAATAGCCCATATCCTTCTGGACTGATTTAGGAGTTGGAGGCACAGTTATGTTATGGTTGTGGGCTGATTTCAAAGGGCAGTACTGGAGAATATTATTCACCCCCACAAAGCTTTTGTGCTGTAGGGCACTGCTAGCTTCCCTTCTGCCCCACAAGCTATATAATATCTCCTTGAAGCTGTTGGGTGCAATTATTAGGAGTTAGGGTGAGCCAAGTCCTTTATGTGAATAACACTCAGATCTATGTATGTTTTTCTTCCTTATTAGGTGTGTTGGCTAAAGTTACCAGTGTAATGTATGAACAGACCTCAAAGGTGCGTATTTCTAAGGAAAGCCATTGAGAGCTATGTAGCACCCCCTCCTCCAGTCTCCTATTGAATACTGATCAATAATAATGCACATGGACATTTGGATAGTTTTCTTCAATAAAGAAAAAGCTCAAGGCACACGCAGCCCATTCGTATGTCCCATGCCACTGGAGGTGGCGCGCTTGATTTGGTAGGGAAGACAAACCAATAATTCAAGGCAATCAGTGGAGTGCATTACTGGAGAAAATGCTGAACCTACAAGCCACGCAAACAAAATAGCAATCAGAAGATTTAATGCATTTCTGATGTACATTTAAGGCATTGACACTGGGCCACAGATGTACATGTGTTGTGTTTTATCTTGTTGAGATATGGCCTGAGAGAACCAATTATAGCATATCATCAGCAACGAGAGGGACTGGGAAAAGAAAGGATTCTATCACACATTACTCCTGCAGTTATATTAGGGAAACAAATTGTACCTGGGATTGAAAAGTCACAGGGTTTATTCCGTCTTAATAAATCCCTGCCAAAGGCTAAGTGTAAAACTCGAAATACTTCCCAAATGTTGTTACTGTATTATCATCTTTGACATCTCAAGGGCTGCTCAGGGATCATCTTGATATCATTCCCCAGTTCTCACAATAAGCCTGTTTATTTTTAACCTGTGCTTGATTCTGGTTGTAGCCACTTCAGCTTGCTGTTCTTGTGATTTAACATCTCCTTTCCCAAAAGGCTAGGGTTTGTTTGTTTTATACAAGGAAGCCTGACAGCGGAACAATCAAAAGCATCACTCTTTTTAAGATGGGCTGCATTGCTTCCATGTTGTTACTATTAAGGCTACAAGGATTAATTAGCGTACCATGCAGGGGAATACACATTTTAATCATGGATAGTAAGAATAATTCCATTTTGCTCCAAAATATTCTCTATGAATATTTTCAACTTCCACCCAGAGACTCATTGGGTTCCAAACCAATCCTTGCTCAAAAGAGCTTCTGGCTCTTAGGGTGGAGTAGGTAGAAGGACCCTTGTGTGTTTGATAGTTCCTTTCAGAAATTGTAGGGTTCACACACACACAACACACACAAACACAAGCCTGTTGTTCTTTTCTATATATTTTCAGATTGCTTTAATATTATATTTAATATTATAATATTACTCAGAGTGGCAATAGAGTTGGGAAGCCCTATACATTTAATAAAGAAATATATATCATGACAAACAGACTGAAGTTTCAGGTCCATTTATTTTTAACTACCTTCCACTGCACCATAAAAAATGTGTGTATTTGTTCTTTAATCATTTTGAACTGCTTTAGCCTTTCCTACAGTCATACTGTAAAGGCTAGAGAAATGATCCTACAGAGAAAAAGAACCTAGGAAAATGCTCTCTCTAAACATGGCAGATAGTATCAGAGTGCACACAGTGTGACTAGGTGAGACAACCCAGAAGCAAATACAGCACACAGGTTTGTATTTACATAAAGCGGTTTTTATTCCTAAAAGCATATATACGTACAAGTATTTTTATACAGGTCTTGAATACAGGAGCAATCAGTAACCAACTACATCACAGAAGTACACACACACAGAGAGATACGCCCTCACAGGGTCTCTAATATATTACAGCCTCTTAAAGTGGTAGCAGTCAAATAACCCTGCTGACTCATTGCTACCATTGCATCATCATTACATTATAGTATTACATCATTCATTACAACCTTACAGCAGCTGGTCAGCTATTAAATCATTACCATGACAGATAGTTTTCTTGAGTTTAATTAGATCAGCTAGTAGGTATAGAGATTTAAATATTTCTCACAGTTATTTTTAAAAGGAGTGATATATTTGTATTTTACCAAAAGTAAGTAAACTGAAGGAGATGACCAGGCTGAGTCTGTGGGAAGGGTCAAACATGTCATAAATCACTATTCCCTGCACATATTCAAGAAATATAACTCTAGCCCACCTTGAATGCCTGCCTTATCTCCCATTCATTTCCCTTGACTGCTAGCTGGTCAGATTTTTGTAGGGATCTTAAGCTTGCAATTAATCTTAACTCATTTGAACTGCCTGAATCTCTTGATTTCCCTGGTGCTTGACATAAGCCACCCTGGCTGCTGGAGTATCTGAAACTTGCATTGTTAAATATGGTGGTAAATAATAGCATGTATGAACATATTTTATATTCATGGATGAGCAGTAAAATGAGCATAGATAGTCTCTAACTTATCTGTCAGTATTTTCCAGGTTGAAACTCTGTTTACACTGCAAACTGATGTATTCAGCACCACTAAAGGCAATGATTTATATTTTAAGGGAAATGAGTATCACATCAAAGAAAATATGAAAATTATTGAAAATAGCAGCTGAACTTGATCCTTTGATGAATGTCTATTTATGATCAATCACATTAACACTCTATCTCTGTATATGTGCTCCTCTATGCAGAGACTGTGAGAAAGTGCAAAGCTATTTCTGCCCCTTTGGTAAGACTTTACATGCACACAATGGTCCTAACTGTTCTTGACTTTGGAAGTGTCCAATCGTTAGATAGGCATTACAAAAATGGATTGGAACTCCCATTTGTATGTTGTACATTGTATATAAAATGAGCCAACCCCTCTAGAGTGTGTTATCACAGAAGAAAAATAAGGTTTTAAACGTCTATTCCTTCCTTCGTGTATTCCTAAAATAACAGTAGAGGTTATTATGCTTACAAGTCCAAATAGAATTGGAACATTATAGGTATATGAACTGAAGACAATAATATGCAATAATTGAAAAAATTACTACCGGTAATATTAATTTGTGTTCTAGTTGTACTCGTGTGTTTATATTGGGGTTCTAGAGACTCTGTACAAACTCTGGGAAGTGTAAAGGAGGGAAAGACTGTTCTTGAATAATTAGGCAAGATGCAGCCTAATGGCCAATAATTTACAACATGTTAACATGCTACACATGAATGAAAGCAATCTGATCCAGCAGCATGATGATAACATGAGAAGATCAATATCCCTATGATAAACTTAATAAGCAACATGCTTACACTGCAGAGCTATAGCCTCCCACTAAATTGTCCAGCCTGACGACTTTACTTTATGCCAGGGTTGTTAATCACAAAATCACCTCAGGGCAAACACATACAGCCTTATTTATGGGGAAATCAAGAAACCGAAATACTCAACCCTGCCTGATTAGCTGCCCTAATATGCTACTTGTGGCTAATTTCTGAGCTGCTTAACTTACAGGTGTTGCCCCAGCCAGTAAATCATTTATTTTGCCTTGACTTTGTACCCTCAAACCTGCTATGCATCTATGAAGCCTATTTAAGTGACAGGTAGGAAATAATTGATGGAGCATTAAATCATGCTAGTGTTTAGTGACCTGCAGCCCTTTGAAACAAGTAAAGCTACATTCTCAGGCTTGGATTCATTTCAGATGTTATTGTAACCCTAAACTTCTGTGCCATTGCTACAACTTTTCCAAGGTACAATGTGTGCATTTCCTCATTTTATTTGCCACACTTGTTCAGACCAACCTTTGCATAACATGCTGCTATTATAATTTCCCACGCCATTTAATGATCCATGCAACACAGAAGAACCAAAGTCCATCTGGCATCTGAAAAGAAACCACTCTGGGAAGTTTAACATTCCACTTCTTCATGATATGCTTTCAGGATGAAAGCTTACATTTACTTTCCTGGGCATAAGCTGAAGCAATATAATAGGAATTGCTCCTAAGTAGACATGTACTGTTAGTGCTTTAGCAGACCGTTTTTCTTAAATGTATCCAAAGAGGATTATTGAACAGTTTTCAGTCTGAAAATCAAACTGAAATCTTTTGTAAAGGTACATAATACGAAAAATGGAAAGTACACAGTTGCACAATGTGTGCAAGGATTGGAAAATACAAAGTACAGACTGTTCCTGGATAGAGAAAACTTACAGAAGTGATTTGTTGTCAGACTGCTTAATTGTAGAAAGCATAAATAAATACATAATAAAGTAAAAAAAAATGTAAATTCACCACACACGATGCAGATTGAAAACAAAATCAAAGGTCCAGTACTACTGAAATTGAAGCACTAGTTCCATGTCAGATACATATTTGACTGAAAATATTCAGCCACCGTTCTTATTCAAAGTTTTTGCTAGGCTTTTTCTTCTTTCTTTTTTTTTTCTTTTTCTATTTTCTGTTTGGCAGTTCTTGCAGTTACGTCTGATCTGCAAATTTGGCCAGTGACCAAATAGGAAGTGCATTGCATAATGTAGTAAGTTGGATGAAGCAAGTAAATATATAAACCTGGCAGCAATTGTAATTGTAAGGAGATCCTTAGGTGAATTATGATGATTGCCTAAAGCATGGCATCAGTTTGTATACTCAGCATCTCTATTCGTTCATCTACTAAATGGGAAGCTACAAACATCTCTGTTCGTTGCCAGATGGAGTTGTGTGGCAGCTAATCTTCATTTTAGCCACCTTATGAAAGTCTTGCTTATTCGTTTTATCCCTTCTGCCTTATCCTTCTTGGCTAAGCTTTTAGAATAGCTTTTAACTGAGAGCAGGAGAGAGTTCTTATAAATGGATATTTCTATAAGAATTTAGCCCTGACAGTGGGTGTACTGCATACAAGTGAACAGTTGTCTAATTAATCATTTCCATTGATGTCACTTATTTGATACTTTATAGAATCATAACTACTGGTGTTCATAAACTAGTTATTTCTGATACTGAGCATGCCTTTGTCACATGCATATTTTCTCCATTTTGTTAACAACTTATCTCACTGCCTTAGTACTTATCTCAGCCTATATTACTGAACTAATTTGAGATGCCATAGTAAATTCTTAAATTTTATAACCCATCCATTCTTAAAAAAACTTATAATGGAAGAAAGAATGTCTTCCTGATGGGCAACCATGTAATTTAGCATTCTAAATTAGCAGCTAGCCAGAAATTCAAAAGAACGGAATGCACTTCTGATGTTCATTAATTTAGCTATAATAACTCACAGTCATGGAAGGTCCAACTTCCATGAATTTGTCCAAGTGTTTTTAGGAAGTTCATTTTAGGAAGGACATGACATGGCAGCAAAGTACTATGTGGGAAGAAATGTTTTTATTTCTATGGTCAGAATCTTCAGTAAATTTACGCCAATTGATGAAGTCCTGTAACATAAGAAAAGAAGAAAAAGATGGCTCTTCACGGTATTCAGGTTGTTGCAAGATGGTACTTTTTCTCCCCTTTAGTTGTCTTTTCTTTTTAATCTAAAAAGCTACAAAACCTTTAGCCTTTCCTTGTAGGAAAGGTGTTCCTCCAACCTCTTCATCATTTCAGCTGCCCTTTTCGGTACCCTTTCCAGTTCTCTGAGCTGTCAGACCTGTCAAATATAAAGCCAAAAAGGTAATTCCATACTTTAGGTATAGGTTACTCAGCCTGAAAACATTTATTTCTCCGTTTTCTTGTACAATTTGTGATATGTAGTAATTGAAAGCTGATGTTCAGGGTAATATCTTCTGGACTTCCAATCTATTTTCCCAAACCTGTGATGACTTTTAGCTGGTCCTGTATCAATGGATACTTGTGGAGGAACTGTTCTTGTGAATACTTTCAGAATACACCCTATGTCATCCCTTTAGATACTTAGCAAGACATTTTTAGATATCCAATGTCAGGGAAGCATAAACAGTTGACAAGCTTGAACTCAGTCAATGGAACCTGTGAGACACAGTATATTCTAAGGGTGGGCAATTACTTTTCCCAAGGGGTCACCTGAGAAACTGGGACTGTTGTGGAGAGTTGCCACTGCCACCCCTTATTGCCCTTGCCACTGGCCCTCAACCACCACTGCTGCTGCAGGCTGGATAGGGGCAAAGAGCCAGATGTGGCCCATGGGCCATAAAATGCTAGGGTCTGGTACAAAATGTTAGCTGAATTGGTTGTAATTTGCATATTAAAATTACTGCTGGTCTAGGCAGGTTCTTACATTTGTAATTTTTGAACTTTGAACTATGATGTTCAAAGATTAAAGTTTCAGTCCTGTTTTTGTATATAGCTGCTTAAAGCACACCACCTCAGGAGACCCAAATTGTATATAACTTAGATAACTATTCCACTCCTTCAGAATAAGATGCAGAAACAACATTACTTACTTTAATATAGTAACATGTCATTTGTTCCCTAAAAGAACATGCTGAACATATCATGACATAAATATTTCAAATATAGGAATTCTGTAATTATTTCAACAAAGTTAAGGGCTTTATTTAGCTGCACATTTCTGTAATTTACACTTCTCTTTTGGAGAAGTTCCCATATCAAAAATAATTATTTGTTTTCAAATTCTGGGATAAAATTCTGCCAGCTTTGAATAACTAGTGAAAACACACTGTTAGAAATATGGATTCATACTGCCACTGCACTCTGAAAGATAAACAAGCTAGCTGACAATCTATGCCTCCTTAAGAAGATGTTTTAGACTTCTTAAATTCCATTCAAAGATAAAAGTGTAGCAATGACTTTACAGCTAACTTTAAACTGCTATGATAGTCATACAAATGTAGGTTTTGCAAAGCGGGTTGCCTAGGCTTGTTTACTGTGTATTTCAATTACTCTTTGAGTCAATAACTAAAATAAAATGTTGACATTTCTAAAAGTGGGGCTTTTAAAAGTGTCATAATATATTACTAAGAGATTACAGAATTTTGTCACAGCTTTTCCTAAAGAAACAAGAATACAGAAGACTGAAGTTCAGCTATTTGAGAATTAAATATGTGGCAGCTTTTACTGTCAAAAGATGGTTTCAGGATGCAGCAGTTGAAGGATTATATCACAAAGGTCACTCAGTGGAAGAAAGAATGTCATAAAGTTAAGTATATCCAGGGGGGGGAAATCAGATAATAAGGAATATATCTAACCATGCCAACCTAGAATGATAGATTGCAGGAGAAGTAAAGTAGAGCACATGGAAGAGATAAAAGGAATTCAAGACAAGAAGCAAAAATAAAATAGAAGGCTAATATAATAGAAGGGCAGCTGTAGAAATCACAAACGAAATGTGTAAAAACAGAAGTGAAACTCTGAATAAAACTGAATTTATTCACAGTATTCAGATGGTGAAATGCAGAATGGGGGAAATGTCCCACAGAATGGCACCCTGATTGACTGCCCAATGCTAGAAGAATACATTTTTAAGATTGTCATGTTTTCATATGACATCATATGAATAATTGAACAGGGATGCCAAGTTTTATTACAAGAATATTATCAGTCAAATACAGTCTCCAAGTATTCCAGCCTCTAGAATATGATAATGATTTATTAGCGGTAGTGGCGGTAATAGCAATAGTATTGCAATATTGCATGTTCGGATTTGAAGCACTTATAGCAATTAAAATAGGAAAGGAAAGGAAAGGAAAGGAAAGGAAAGGAAAGGAAAGGGTAATAGATTCTCAGTTTCTAGAGGGTTTGGTATCTTGCAGCAAAAACAGTTTTATTATGGCACAATTTTTGTGATCCATTGTATAATCAATATTCAGCAAAGGCAGAACATTTATTGATGGATTTTATTTGTCATTGGATGCCATACATATGTACAAAATATTTTTTTTTCACTCAGGGAAAAATTGTCACCTGTAACAAAAAATGACCCTATGATATTCCATTCATTGTATGATGGAAATGGCACTATCACAAGATCCACATTTCAGTTAAGTGTGTCTTCTCCCCCCAAAGGGCATTTCTCACCAGTGATTCAAGGCATCTTGTATTATCACCCAGCCATTGTTGTGGCAATGTAAAACCTAGCCTCTTCACTGTTGTATCAGCCCAATGATGCTTTGATGACACTGCAAGACTATAAATCATGTGGGAGAAAATCACCCAGATGCTCAGAACGATACATGTGGAAAAAATAATAGCAATAGCATTTAGACTTATATACCACTCCATAGTGCTTTACAGTACTCTCTGGGCTGCTTACAATGTCAGCATATTGCCCCAAACAATCTGGGTCCTCATTTTACCAACCTTAGCAGGATAGAAGGTTGAGGCAACCTTGGGCCGATCACGGTTGAATTCCTGGCTGTGGGCAGAATCAGCGTGCAATGTTGCATTCTAACATCTGAACCACTATGGACAATGATGATTGGTTCACCAGGAGAAGAATTCTGAGCTTACTGCTGCTACCACCTGCAAAAAAAACCAGCTTTTCAAACAACTGCCTTTACTTATGGTAGAATAAATTCATTTGTCCAAGGGTTTGAGGCACTTCAACTTGGGGACAGAAGGGATTGGAGTCTCATTGTTATTTGGTAGCATAATGTTTTACCGTCCAAATATTCACAAAGCAACAAGTCAAAAAGATTCACAGCAATGTCAAATGGATCGCTGTGCCATCTACTATACACCTATTGCTTCCAATTCTCTTTACCCTTCTTGGAGAATATTGGAGTGCTTCCACTCACTAAGGCTAGGAGAGAAGCACAGACATCGATTTTGAAGTTTCCCCTCTCTTGAGCCCTTCTAGCATGTGTCATCCAAGCCTCAAATGAGTAAGTCCTAGAATTTTCAGTGAAAGACAGAGGAAAGTGTTAGAGGCATCAGTTCCAAGGGAGACATTAAGCAAAATTAGTTCTTTCAATGTCATCCTTAGCCTCTTAACAGAGTATTGTTACCATTGAACAAAATAATATTCAGTCCTTTAGTGAGATCCATAGCAAACCACAGTGACAACAGACTAAAAACATGTATGTTGATATCAGGGCTGAAAGCTAAGAAATTTCTGGAAATGCTGACTTTAATATCTTTTAAGAAGAGATATTTTGATATTTAAATTTCTGAATGGAATTCTAGATTTAAGAGGCAGCAACAGAGTAAAGCAGAATTCTTTCAAGAAGAATAAGAAATTTGGACAGCTTCGAGTGAATAAGTGGGCATTACTGAGACTACTTCCTTTGTCCACAGCTCAGTCTCTGAACCAAGTAATAGTATAATATTGTTTAATATGCATCTATTTATTTTCTGATCTTTTGTAAAAGAAACCCCAGAAGAAAAATAAACATTTTTTGTTATTTTAATTCTTTTTTTTTCAAACCCACCTGATGTCTATAAAAAGATGCATAAAACAATGTTTATTAATATACATACTAAGGTAACTGCAGCAAAGGGAAATTGTTGACCTAGATGTAGTTTTTGGAATTGGACACCCTACCCCCTACCCCAAAGTGCGTGAGCACACATGCACACACACACATGCACACACACACATGCACACACACACATGCACACAATGTGTGCACACATACATGTGTGCGCACGCACACACATACAAAGCTTGCAGAAAATTATTGCAACTCCTCAGATATACAAACCCCTCAGGAGAATAAATATCACACTGAATATTGACAGGGTTAGTGCTATATTAGCCATGCCACAAACTGTGAAATAAATGGCCATGATGGATGTGAAATATTTATTGCTTTGCTGCACAGCAAATCTGAATTTGCATTTGGAAATGATCCAACCTAGAAGTATCCGGAGCTGGTGGGTGCTAATTTGAGAGTGCTGCAAAATACTTCACCTCAGCAACTCAGGAGTCCAATTTTGACTGAGAAATACATTTCTTGGTCAGAGGCTAATCACTGTAGTAACCACTGTAACTAGCTAGACCTTATATTCTTGGTAATCATTCATCAAAGAGCAGCTTCTGGTTTCAATTTCTCATCTGATATTATAAACTAGAAGGGGGGAAAAGGATTTATGAGCTGCCTTGCCAGATCAGAATATGTTTCAGTCTGGCATTGTCTCTAGTTTTCACAGTGGTCAGTCGTACTGAAGGAAACATACTAGGAGAGCATAATGAAGACATGAGAGGGACTGAAATTTATAATAATGATCTTGAATGTGGAAAGCGAGTTCAGTTCATAAAGTAAAATTTAAAGGGAAAAAAAAGGCATTTTGGCTCTCTTACGATGGGGTCACGCCAAAACTTTTCAACAGATAGTTACGAAAACCATTGTATGACAACTTTGACACAGCGCTTTGCTTAAAATACATCTTGATGGATTATTCTGCATTTTAGAAAGTTTACATTCAGCAACTGAACATTAGGATTTGGGCAAAGCTTTGGCTGTACTAACCCATCTTCTTTAAATCCAATTTTCCAGTATTTCAGATAAAAGTAGACAAAAAAACCCCACCTATTGTATTTTCAAATACTAAAAGCCAAAGAAAATGTGATGAATAATGATGCTTGCTGGCCTCATTCATGCATTCAGAAAGAGAGGCCTGCTATACCCCTTGCTTTAGTTCCAAACTCTCTTCTAATTTAGCTATTTTTCTCCTACCCCAACCTACTTGTAGTATTGAACCAGGCTTCAAGAATAAAATAGTTTCTTAAGCTGAGTTCTGGAAAAGTGCAGAATGTTTAGAGTTCTTCAAATCTAGATTGAGCCACACATTCCTAATATTCAGGTAGAATTTTTTCTGGATAGTTGTAGCATTAATATAATCATGCCAGTTATCTATTTGGGACAATTATTGTTAATACTTATTGTTTTCGTTCCATAGTCAGAGTAGAAAATTGCTTGTGTTCATGAAATCTCTACAAATGTACTGCTCTTAAAACATAGTCATATCCAAAATAATTGACATAATTTACAATAAGGCAGAGATCCAGAGATTCTTGTTCCTGTGTAAAATAGATTGGGGGTATGAATCAATAGAAGTGCTCTATTTGTATAAACAAATACCTTCATACATATATCATGTCTTCCTTTATAATAACATACACTGAAACCAAAACCAATCTCATTGTATTTATTGAACAAAGAAATGGTGATAGTGGAAGAAAAGGAAGAACTGTGAAATTGAATAACAGTCAACATGAATATTAAGAAAAAAGATTTACTAAATATATGAGCAGAAACAAAAGCTTGCTATGTCAAATCAGAAATGCATGTAACCTAGTATTTTCCCTTCTGCAAAAAGCAGTCTGTGTTCTTGAGAAATTATCCAAAGACAGCACAATAGATTTATGTATAGTAGCTTATCTTTTGCCAATTGTTCATACATATACATTTTCTCTGTGTAAATGTCCACGTACTTTCTAATATTGTTTTGTCCATCCTAAAAGATTTGATATAATCCATAATTATTGTATTATGTTTTGTATTATCATTTGTTTAGAATGAGTAAGTTAAAATAGTGTATACTACCAGATTATATTTGATTTTTTTTTCTTAAATTCATAATAAATACAGTTTTTGTGGAAGGGTAATTTCAGTAAAGTGTTTGCATGTGTATTCTCTACTTCACTCGTGCTTTCTTAAATGACATTTTTTGACGGTATGGAAAGATATATTATTTTGCTTTCCATAATGTAATCAATATAACTTCTCCAGATGAATTACATTAGATATAGGAAAGTTGATGAATATTGACTTGCCTCAAGTTCCTACAATGAACTCAGTTTCCAATTCACATCAGCTGATGCCCTTTTGTCTGCTGCTCTGGTCATTCTGAGAAATCATGGGAATTGAACCAGCATTCTACATGTAGAGGTGCAGTTCTACACATATTCACGCACGAGGCCTTTGCTGGCATTGGCCACTGATTCCAGACTTGTTCCTTTTACAGGAATTTTGTACATTCAATTAAACAATGCCATCTCTCAGGACCCTGGAAGCACACCTTCTTTATAGCAGCACCTTCCCTCTGGAATCAGGCTCCCTCATTATCTAGATGGCCATCACTTTGCTGTTGTTTAGAAGAACCACGAAGACCTGGTCTTCAGCCACACCACTGATAAAGGAGAGTGAGATTCTTTACTGTGCTTTCCATCTTTTATCTTATTGATTTCACTGTAATTTATTTGATTGTTATAAAATGCCCAGAATCATTAAGAAGCCATTGCAGTAATCCAACCAGAATGCGACAAAGGTGTGAATGATTGTGAGCAAGGCTTGCCAGTCCAGAAATTAGCACAATTGACACACAAGTTGAATTTATGCAAAGCCCCATTCCCTAGTCGTGGATTCCATCTGTTCTTCAAGCAGGAAGTAAGAGTCCAGGAAGACCCCCAAATTGTGCACTATTTCTGTATCAGGTGTGGAGAGGGGGAGAAAGTTGACAGTATACCAGATCCAGGAGGACTAAAAGCCCAGAGCCACTCCATTTGGCCTACAGCTGGTTCTTCCCCATCCAGATTAACTTCCAGATACTGGGCCAAAAGCTGAATAGCCATGGCTGGCCATGGATGGGGATGTATAACAGATCAACATTCTAATGATATCACACGAAATGCCACCAGATAACCTCCAGTTCCCAAAGTGTTAGGGACCAATAACAAATTATGTGAAAGCTCATTCACAGCTTAATTCATGCTTATTTGCTTACATATTTGCTTGTAAGTGAATCTCACCATACTTTTCCATAAATTGAACAACAAAAATTGTGCACATAGCTGCAATGTTAATGTTGCAATCTACCAATCATGTTTGCTTAATAAAAAATATCACAGATCTATCCCATTTATGGATCACATCTGTGTATCCAGGCTTCCAAACGACTGACACACTGAAAATATCATTTTAGACAGGGAACAAAAATAAATTATTTTGGTCCAATCCCTTATGTAGCCAATGAGATGGCTGCATCATCCTGTTGGCTTGGTCAATGACTGTGCATGAGTTATACATCACTGTTTTTCCTTTTGTCTATCTGTAGGATAGGAATATCAGCATTATAGTTACTAAGCATTTGTAGAATATATTTAACTTACAAGTATGTGTAAAAGGGGCAGAAGTAGATTGTTTGAAGACTGATAAATTGAATTGATCAAGGACTCTGAATTTCTTAATTCTCTGAATGACTTTTTTTAGTGTAAATTAACATTCTTCTCCCAATATTCTGGCAAAAATTAAAGAAACCAGTTTAGTTTGACTTTTAAAGGTCTGTGCTCCTCTTCTGCTCTCAAGAAACCAAATGGTATTCATGCTGGTCAGATATTGGCTTTTGCTATAAGTCTACTGGAAGAAGATTCCCATGTTTTTCCTGCCCATGAGAGTCTTTCCTGGCATTCCAACAGGTGAAAGCATAGGATCCTCTGATCCTTTGTGGAAATCTTTCACAGATAGAAGTAATAGCAGAAATGCATTCCATAACCAGGAACTATGAGCATCTGCAAGCACAGTAAAGAGATAGGAAGAATCGCCATGGGCATCATGGCATCATTGTTCAAATAGTCCATGAGATATGATTGTAATGATCGTGATGATTGTTATGTGAAGCATCTCACCTAATGATTCTTCATCCCTGTTCATCCCAATGAATTGTTTAACGAACACCCAGGTTTGTTAAGTGTAGAACGGAGTGGGGAGACCTGGCACAGGCCCACCTACTCTGGTCTTCCCAAAGCCTTTCCCACTGCCTGAAATACCCTCTGCTCCACTTCCCACCCATTGGGTCCTTACTGGACTTTTGCTATTCCCACCAGGTTGCCACAGACCTTAGGCCTGATTCCCATTCCACCAGGCCAAACACCTTCCTCCTCATTTACCTTTCAAAGAGCTCCAAAGCCTTCTAGAGGGCAGGAATGGATTGTTTCTTTGGGCAGCCTCATGGAGCAAATCCAGAAGTGGCTGCCATGTTGTCCTACCCACAAAATGGCAGCTGCATTCAGATGCACAGTCAGATGACAAACTGTTTTATTTTGCTACCTTAACAAGGTTTGCAAAGCACTGCAGAAGACTTCTCCAGCAGTCAGAAACTTCTGGAGTGCTCTACAGACCTTGTTAAGACAACAAAATGAAGCAATTCATCTGCCAGCTGCCTTTTTGTCCATGCAAAGGTAGAGGGTAACTGAGGAAATAGATGACAATATCAAAACTTCACTCAATTTGTACTGATTGAGTGGGTCAGAAAGAAAATTAGTTCATTAGTTACATTTATATTAATCCATTCCAAGTCCTAACCCTTGAATCCAACTAACAACAGGTTCCTGAATTACAACAGGGCTGGGAAACAGCACAACAGATTGGTGCCAGTTTCTAAAAAAGAATGATTAATTGGCTTTATTTTATCCTCTTCCCTAAAGCAAAAGCACAAAATCCCCTCCTCCTCCCAGCATCCATCCCCAGGAAGTACAGATTTATATGTATAGCCTAGAAGCATCTTATCAGATCGTATGATCAACATTAATATAAGGAGTCATTTTGTACAGGAATTTGCAAAATTCTGATTTCTCAAACTTCCCCAATTTACAGTAAATGCCCATCCAGAGTGCTAACTGTTCTGCCATGTTCTGCTGCACAAGAAAAGGTAGCTGTGGCCTCTTACAGAAAATTGGAGGTGTGACTACCTAAAGCCTCATAATGTTTTTGTGAGTGAACATTTAGTGCAAGCTTTATCTTGTAAGCCCATGTGAGATGGCTTTGATCTGCCTGTGGCACGTTATTCCCTCAGCATCAGGTGATTGCCTCCCTGAGGTAAAGAAGCCACACGTCTTCCATGCAGAGGTGGTTTGTGTGGGCTCCCAGATGCCTCTTAACTAAAGAGCCAAGTGCAGAAAATCCATGCAGAGATTTGGCTCTGCTCTTATTGCTGAGGTGGTCCCATTGCTTTCTGAAGGCCAGAGAGCACTTCACTCAAGCCTTCCTCAAAGCCAAATGGTCCCTTGAATACCACCACAGCCCCTTAAAGTCAGACAAGTACATAACCCTGGGCACTTCAACTAAACAACTCACAGTGTGAAAAAGGCAATGCAAAGCATTTTTTGATTTATTTTCTTTCTCAACAATTGCGTGACAAAGTTTTATTGTAAATGCAGTATAGTTTAGATGGAGGGGAGAAAGAGCAGGAGAAAAATGACAGCAGGTTCTGTCAATTGACAGTTTTAATGAGAAACACCACTCAGTTTAATGAATCCTTGGGCTTCAATCTGCTCCCCCTTTTTTTTTTTAACAGAACTTGCATACCAACTATGTCACATCAGTTCTGGCACTGCATTGTGGCAGTGGTTGGACATCCTTTCCTTTTCAAGAGAAAAGGCAAGAAAATGTGAGTGAATGATCCTAAATACACATTACTGACAGTTTCAAAATGTTTCACTGGAGCTGGAGTAATTCAGTATGTCCATCAGAAGGACTATTAAGATGCAAGAAGAGACACCAGAATACAAGGGTGCTGGGGAAGAAATCAAAAGTGACAGGAAATAATTGCCTTGAAGTTGAAATAGGTCAATGTGGAAACATTAATGAAGCTCTTCAGGTGGATTGAATCTTTGTGGGTTTGTTTTAAACTGGAGGGGGGAAACCTCTGTTAACTTGGATCATGCATCAAATGTATGTGTGATAAGAACCTGCTCCTCTTTATGCTGTGATAATTAGCATGGGCAGTTCACAGAAATTAAATCATAATGAAAGTAAGGTTCTTCCTTCCAAAGAGGGTTAGAGGATAGGTCTAGGATAGGGTTGTTCTGTGTTCAATCTTCTGAAAGTTTTGCCAACCGTTCAGTAAGATTTTGGAACTTCTATTCATTTATTAGAGCATTCACACAAAAACACTACTGGATGTTGCAATTTGAGACTCAGTGTAACTGGACTCAAAGGTTCTTTCTCTTCAAAATTAAATATATAAAGGGGGAGCCTAAGCTAGAATTGATGGTCATGTCTTCACTTTTCAAATCAGCTCTGATTATTATTAGCAACAAAAAGCAACTATTTAATATAATCTTGTAATGTTCCAAAATCACAAACATTATAAAAAATGTCAATATTGGCAATGAATTAGAAAATCCTTCTAAAAAATAGTAAATGGAAATCCCTAGCATGATATTGCTATTGTTGCGATTCCTCAAACTCAGTTTTCCTTAAATTAAAGGCTTCCAGTTGCTGTACTGACACATCAAGGATTCCTCAGGAACTTGTGAAGTTTTCTTTAGTATAACTCTTTATATTGCAGTTACATATTTCTTGAAAATCAGCTTATCCAAGTTCTTCCTGAAATCCAAGTTTTTCCTTACACATTGTGTAAGCAGTATGTGTGTCAGTGTGTCTGCATATAGCTTAGTTCAAGACGAATAGAGGGAACGTCTACATGGCTGATTAAAATAAATACCTCCTATAAAATGCCATAGAGCCCGTATTGCCTGGGATTCTCTGAATTGCCTGGGATTGTAACTCTGAATAAAAAGAGCTCACTAAATCCAGAAAATTTGAAGAATTACTGTCTTACATCACGTTGAAATAAACTCTGCCCATACATTTTCTAAACAATGTTCTGGCATCCCAGAAGGTGAAGGTGAAAGAAATGAATTTGTGCCATGCAGCAGAGAAAAAAAAGAGGAAAAATATGAAATGAGCAGAGATTGGTCATTTACCAATCTCAAGTTCTGTGTTTAAGTCTCTCCTAGTTTGTTGGCAAGGCAATTCAGTAGTGTTGAAGAGGATTTTGGCAATGCCTGGAAAATATGATTGTTTATTTACACCGCTACCTGTCTAAATTGACACTCTGTAGCTTTAGGATGATCACATCTGATTAAATATCTGTTAGGGCGTTCACTTGGAATTGAAAGGACTAGAACTGTGGGAAAAGAGCAAAGATGTCTCAAAACTCATAGGCCCTCCTAGATAGTCACACCAATGTCTCTCTGCACACACAGCTGTGCTTAGAAGCCTGTGAGCAAGGAACTTACCTCTGATCTCTTCCATGTTCATGACACTAACACCATTACTCTTCAGTGTCAAGATTGTGTCCCATTATCCAATGATCTCTCATTGTATAGAATGCATGTGCGATGAATTCAACTAAAAGACTCACTAACAAAGAATGGGGAAAGTACTGGAAAAGCAGTAACAGGTAAGTAAAATGATGATATGGATAAACGAATCTTTTGCAATCAAAGCTCCCCCCCCCCACTCCCCCC
>JANHFL010003214.1:330831-359362 GCA_032468155.1 Oxyrhabdium leporinum | reverse complement strand
TTCTTTCTTTCTTTCTTTCTTTCTTTCTTTCTTTCTTTCTTTCTTTCTTTCTTTCTTTCCTTCTTTCCTTCCTTCCTTCCTTCCTTCTTTCCTTCCTTCCTTCCCAGAAGCATAACAGAAGCAGCAAAATAGTAAAGTGTCATAACAATCAATAAATCTTATAGCTTATGGCAAATCCTAGTAAAAATCTTTAGGTTCCCAAAATTATCCCTCAGGTTTTCCAGCAACATCCCCTTTTTCTCAAAGATTTCTGGGCCTCTCTTCTATACTGCTTGGAAGACAAGTGTGCCTCCCTCTACCACCTTGTCTGTACCTTTCCCCCAGATTACAGTCTTTGTCCCTCCTTCTTTTCACACTGTTTAGTTATAGTTACGGTCATGTCAGTAAAATATCTAACAAATGGAAAAATACATGGGAAGAAGTTATACGTTTATGTCTAGATATAAGAGGAGGGCATATATGTTTGTGCAGGCCTACTATTTTATTGAATAATATTGCCGTCAGTACTAAAACTGGGAGATAGGCCAGATTACAAATGTGAATAAATACACCCTTCTTCCATATCCTTTCCAATTAAGAGTAACTGAGCTCTGGAAAACAAATATTCAGAGTCTGCAAAATTAGAGACCTAAACTGTCATTTAATAGAGGGTGCTTAGCACAGATCTAATGTGTATCTGTAATGAGGAAGGCCTCTCAATGTAATGAGGACTGCCACTCAAGAAATTCTGCTGGATGTTGCAGACTGTCATCAGTGGTTCTGATGCAGACAGCTAATCCACTGCGCTCCACAATCTTTTCACTTTGGGGTTATCTAAGTGAAGAATTCTCCAATTAGCTGCTTCAAGCTGTAGTAATGTTATGCATGACAAGAAGGAAAATTGCCCTGATTAGCCGAAAGTGCAGAGTCAGACCTCTGAACACTTCAGCTGTTACTTTCTCATGGATGTAAAGTCAACCAAAATCAAGACAGCTCTTCCCTTTGAGTGTATCTCAAATAGTTACTTGATGCTTTCATTAAAAGTTAGATAAAGGGGATTTATGCATTACTTGTGTCACCTAGACAACCTTAAGAGAGCTGGGATAGACACAGTGAGAGAGTGCTCTTATACGGCTACCGTCTCATCTCCTGTCCTATTGTATTGGCTAAAAGGTAACTTGAGAAGTCCACAAACCCTTCTGTAATGGCAAAGCTGAGATGGCAATGGATGAATATCATAACTATTCCCAATGTCATACCTTATCAATATTGCCTCTCTCCTTTTCCCACTTTCTGTTATTTGATTAGATAAGAAAAAGTAATCAATTCATTTTTTTTCCTCCGTAGCAAATAAAAGATAATAGGTGAGGACTTCATGCTATATAATCTGCTAATTAGTGTGTTGTTTCTATAATAATGTTTGAAGCTACTTAAAACTGGCTATTCAACTGTGTTGAGATGGCTTATCCCATTGTAAGAAAGTTCCTCGTTATTGCAGATAATTTCCATTATTTAAACTAGCAATACTTGATCATTCTTTCATTTAAGCAATGAAAAACAAGCCAACAACAACAATAACAATTATTCCTGCAATTTAGGTATCACTGGAGTATCTGTGTGCCTGCTTATATTGAATTAGACCATTGAGCCATATAGTATTCCCATGATTGGGATTGAGAGAGGCAGCCCTTTTTTGTCACCGTCTTCCTTGATCAGCTCTGATGAGACGAAATTTCTTCCAGGCAACTGAGTTTATTGTTGTAAAAAAGGAGAGAACAGCCCAATTTTAATCACCAATTTTCTGCAATCGTATATAAATATCCAGGAGGGAATTTTGTTTATTCTACCTAATTTATAGCAATCAAGCACTTACTTCAAGGAAAATATTGCAATTTCTTCCACGTTATGAGAAGATAAGTCCTCTTTGGTGCTTCCGGAATGGAGAATAAAGAGGACCAGCAAGGAAGGTAAATAAAATTTCCTCTCTAACACTAACCTGCTACGTTTCTGTGTGTAATTTGTAGCAGGCAAACCTCCTGTTCATCCGGCATAGGACACATATGGAAGGTTAGTGCCAATTGTGTCTGTCCTATACGCTTACTGCAATTCGCAGAGGACTGACTGCAGAAAAAGCAAAATGTTCCCTTCTTCATCAGCCCAGGATCCAAGCAGGCTTGTGGAAGAGGTACAGAATATGCCTTGTCCCCTTCTGTAACCCTTGCCTCCTTGTCTTGTCTTGCCTTATAAATAAGAGGTTAGAAAAGAAAAGTCAAATTGCTTGGTTTGTACTCATATGAACATGCAGAATGTTATAGGGGAAAAAAGTGCTCTAGCATTTGAGAATCAAATGCACTTTTAAAAATGTGGATTTAGCTTTTTGCCAAATAAGAATTGAAGAATTTTGTGAAAATTATTGCCTCATTGACATCAATCAGACATTCAAAAATGGCTGCCTTCTCTACTGTCTGCACTTTATTCTGCGAGATGGAATTGTTCTTAGAGATTAGCCAACATCACTGGGCTTTCATTGAATATTATTTCCAGAACAGTTCCATAACACACCAGCATGTGGTTCATTTTGGAAAAGTTTGTCTGCTCATCAGAATTCTGACTTCAGGCAGCACCATCACTGTCTCTGGACCAACAGGTTCTTGAGAACAGCGGGAGATTAATAACAGAAGGAATCATAGTTTCTGTGGTAAAGATGAATACTTTCCCCTTGGAATTTGTTCCTGCTGTGACTGGATTCATCAAGCTTTTGTAGCCTAGAATGCATATTGGAGAGAAAAACAGGCGTTAAAAACTGGCTGTGCAGCTCCAAATCTTAAGTTACTTTTTTTGTTCATAAGTGTGAAATTGGGAACATTGCTGTGGCCCTTCACATGCTTGAGGATTATGTTATTTAACCTATTTAGCCTCATTATTTGTAGAATATGTAGTCCCCAAACAGTTGGGCCATGATTCCCCCCCCCCATTATGTTTGAAGCATATGTTGAACTAAATCAGAAAATAGGCTTCAAGTCCTAAATGCCCATTTTTCTTCCAGCTGCTCTGAGCTACTCCTGGCACTTCAGGGAATTTCTCACAAATCAAGTAGCAGCTTCAAAGGATCATGGGCTGCAACTTTGGACAGAAAGCATTTTATGCTATGACCTCAAAAATAATCCCACATGATTCTGTTCACACTTTCAGAAACCCGTAAATTGAATGTAAGGATGCACCTCAGAAGACAGATTTTACTATGAAATGAACGCAGTGAGAGCATACAAAAGAAAATACTATAATAAATTCTATGGCCCTAAGCTAAAAGTCCATGTGATGTTTGAGGTTTTGGATTAGGAGCAGGAAGGTTTTGGATTAGGAGCAGCTCTCCCCTAGGTCCAAAAACCATCTGAGTGACCTCAGGCCAATCACTCCATCTCAGCCCAAATCAGTGTCATGTTTTGTGGCAAGCCAGCTGAAAAACAACTCACACACACACACACATGTGCACTGTTGCATTGATAGGTTTGCTTTGTGAACTGGGTGAGCAAAGTGCAAAAGCAAGCAGATCCCACAACCAAGTGGAACAAAGCCCAAGAAGAACAGAACCCTTGATTTCGACGTAGAGAGATGATATAGAGGACATGTATAAGGGCTGAGGTAACAAAGCATTTTGTCTCTTGTCATCATTCTGCAGGTACATTGTTAGGATAAGCCTTAAGATTTTAAGAAGATCTGTATTCCTTTTTTTTTCTAAGCCAGAGAAGCTGAAGGAGTTATCCCGTTGGAGGCAACCATATTTTCCTTCTGGAAGGCTTTGAGATTAATGTGCTGGCAGCTGAGTAAGAATGGCCTCGGGCTTCACATCAACTGCCCTTCCTTGTTGTTACTCTTGTTTCAATTACATAAACTCTAGTATAGCTCCAAACGGATGCCCCACTAGGTCTTGAGCATCAGGCAGGGCCTTGGAAGATCCTTTAATCACTCAGCATTTTCTCTTGTTTCCAGTGCCTTTCCTACCCCCTACCCTCCCTGAGGCTAGCTACCTTCTCCTGTTTCCCCAAGGCACTTGTTTGCTTCCTTTCATTAGCCTTTGTTACATCTGTCAGGATACATAAACTTAATTTGTTCACCGGATTCGCCTCTTAGTGTTTTCTTTCATGAAAACACCTACCTCAGCTGATTTAAGCACTTTAATCTTATTATTTCCTTTAATCTGCTGCTTACGTCTTTACACAAAGACGGAAACAAGAGAGATTTACTTTTTTCATATGTCTATGACTTGCAAGTATCTCTTCAGGCTTTTTTTTTTTTAGTGCTGTCATTGTTTGCTATATATTAATTATTTGTCAGGTTTTCATCATGGTAATTTGGGAGCTCAGGAGTGTGTATTGTTTTGTTGTGCTTTGAAGGTATGGGTGGCTTTAGAACAAAAGCCTAATTTCTACACTACAGGAGCACCACAGCTGTTACATCCCACATGGCTAATCCATCCCATGCCATTCTCCCAGTGAAATAAAGTAGAGATTGCATGAGAATTGAAGGTCATATTGGAAGTTTCCTTACAGCAAGATTCCCAAGTATGTGAAGAAATTATTTTCTAGGAAGTCAGGCCATCGGTCTTTATTGTTGATACCGAGAGTTCCTGGTTTGAACCTCAATATCCCTCATACCCCACTAACTCCACTCCCTCTCCAAATAAGTTACGGAATTTATTTATTTTTTTCAGACAAAGCTACATAGCTAAAAAGTGCAAGGGAGTCTCTGGGGGCAAGATGCTGAGCTTGTCAGCTGGAAAACTGGCAGGCCAGGTTTGAGACCTGAGTACCATGCGACAGGGTGAGCTCCTGTCCTTGCCCAGTTCCTGCCCACCTAGCAGTTTGAAAGCATGCAAATGTGAGTAGATTACTAGATACCATTTCGGTGGGAAGATAACAGTGCTCCGTGACATAATTCTGTCCACATGACTATGGAAATGTCTTTGGACAGTGCTGGCTCAATGGCCTTGATATGGAGATGAGCACTACCCCCTATGGTTGGCAACAACTAGCGATGTAAAATCCACATGGACTCCTTTACTTTACCTTTGGTGTCCTGGCCCTATCCCTTTTGGGAAATGGCTCTTTGAATATTATTATTAATAATATTATTGCTCATACACTCATACAGCCAGATGTTTAGAATGGCATTTTTTCTACCTATTAAGTCCTTCTCAAGGACCTGGAATAAGTAGATGTTGTTGATGTATTGTCACATAATGTGAGCTGTTCCAAAAGCTGCCTTTTGCAATTTTGTCAATGCTTATGGTGTTCAACTGGTGTTCCAGATTTCTTGAGATTGCACCCAAGGTACCTATTACTACTGGTACTGTGTTTGCTTTCTTTTGCCACAATCATTCTACTTCTATTTACAGTGTTAGGATTGTATTTTGCAATTTTCTCCAGTTCTTTATCTTCTCTCAAAAGTGTTTTGTTTTGTTTTTTTCAAAAGGCAACTGGACTGTTTTCTCCTTGAGGAAAAACATTTTGTTTCACATCCAAGAAATTTCATCAGTTGTGATGGGGGAGGGATGGAGGATAGGTACTGACAATTGAGATTGGGTGGTGGGGGATGAAAGGATAGCTTCTGACCTGATGGTGAGGGGTGGTGGTGGAACGATTGTATTTCTTTGTAGTTATCTGGTCTGTTAGCACTCTCTATGAGAGCTCTTGAGGCCACTTGGGGGTTTATCTTTGCCCTCAGGGTGCAGTTGTTTGTGGAATCTTCTTGGTTCTGCTGCAACAGCTGTGTTGTAGAGTGTTGATAGGTGATGTCTTATCCCTTCCCTTCTGTTGAGAGAGGGCAGCTCAATGTTAACATAAATGGCCTCTTTTACACTTTTTTCAAAATAAGGACCCTCTCTCTATATAAAATGTGGACTTTGCTGTCTTCAAAAGAGTGACCTTTGTCTTTTAAATGCAGATGGACAGCTGAATCTTGTGCTAATGGATTTGCTGTCCTATGTTGTGTTATGCACTTGTGAAGTGGATGTTTTGTTTCATCAATGAAACAAATCTACACATGTTTCACTGCACTGAAGTGCATATATCACATTGCTCAGTTTTGTCTGGGTGTTTTATCCTTTGGATGGACAAGCTTCTGCCTTAATGTATTCTTGGGTTTAAAATGTATATGTATGTTGTGTTGATTGAAAATTCTCCTCAGCTTTTCAAATATTTCCGCAATGAATGGAATGACAATGTTGCTATGTTTGTTGTTCTCTTCTTTGTCTATAATGGAGGAGCTCCTGCTGGATCTTGATGAAGGCGCAGTTAGAATAATAATAAGTTCTGAGGGATTCCAGGACATGTTTTACTTCTTCTTCTTTTCCTTCTTTCATGGTAGGCAAACTTTCAACCCGGTGGTGTATGGTTCTGATGACACCCATTTTATGTGCCAATGGATGGTGAGAATCAGAATGTAAATACTAATCGGTGTGTATGGGTTTTCTGTAAACTCCAATGTTCAATGTTCTTTCTCTTCTATTCTGCTGTCTTCAGATATTGAATCATCCACTATCCAGTCTTTTCTATCAACTGTTGTTAAGTCTATTGTGGCAAATGCTTGCCTGATTGAATTCTAAGTCCCAGAGTACTTTAGCACCTTTATTTTCTGCCATTTTGTTTATTTTTATGGTCCCATCAGTTTTTACTTGCAGGCAAATGGTATTCTTGTAGATATTCCAATTCAACAATATTTCGACTTCGTTATGCTATTGAATGATGGTGTGATGATATGTGGGTAATCTACAGTTAGATTCACAATATAAGATTGGTAGAAAGTTAATAATTCAAGTCTTAACCAGGGACCTAAGAATTATTAAGATAGCATCTAAGTATATAGGGTGGGCTTTGTGTGTGTGTGTGTGTGTGTTTGTAAAATTAGAGTGCTTGGGTCCAATAATTTCATATTATAATTTCAATATTTCCAGATATCAAGGAAGTCCTTTGATTATTACTCCAAGGGATCCAATTAAAATTGGTATAACAATAGATTTCTTTTTCCATAAGTGTCCAACTTTGATATGCTAGTCCTGGTAGCAGATTGTTTTTTCTCAACCTAGCATCACCCGGAATAGCAAAATCAATTAACCAGACTTTCTTCTTTTCAATAATTGTTATATCAGGCATTATGAACAAGATGCTTGTCTGTTTGGATCTTAATGTGCCATAATATTTTATGTTTGTTTTCCAAAGCTTCTCAACTTGATGTCCAAGTGTTTTTACTAGATTTAAATCCAAGCCTCTGACAAAGTTTCCAGTGAATAATTATGGCAGCTGGGCCATGATGCTGCTTGTGATTAGTTAGTAAAATTTTGCTGCAGCCACTGATCAAATGCTTTCATCCTTTTTACTGCAAGGTGACATTCACTATTGTTTATTATATGTTGAAATTGTGTCTTCCTGCAATTAGTTGACAAAGCTTGTGATTGAGCCACTAAAATAAATCTTTCTGTCTCTTTCTTTAACATTCGTGATCTTAACCAACTCCATGTGGGATTTTTATCAGCTTTTCCTTCCATATCCTCCAAGTATTGACCATGACTTGACTTGTTCTTCCAATTAACAAATTGGTTTTCAATTGTTTATTTTCTATATTCTGCCTTCACCTTTGTTCTTTGCAAGAGCTTTCCTTGATTGACTGCCTTCAGCAAGAGTTCTTGGCTTTTCTTAATATAGTCATTCAGGTCATTCTTTTCTTTCTCCACCATTTGTTTCATTTCTAGAAGTTCTCTGCCTCCTTCAGCTTTTGACAAATGATAGCCAATCAATATCACTTTTTGGATGTGAAGCATGGTATATTGTCATTAATTTTCTTGTTTTCTGATTCAAGTTATCATATTCCATCTGGGTCCAATCAAATGGAATTTCTGCTGTATATCAAAGAAGAGAAACTGCCAGGGTATTAAATTTCTTTAATGATATTTCCATAATTTAGGCTTGATTTCAAAATTCTCCAAACTCAATATATATGGCAGAAGTATTTTCACCCAAACTAATAAACAAGCTGCAAAATACAATTTCAAATTTGGTATTCCTAAACCTCCTCCTGCTTTGGCATCTTGCAGTAGTTTATTCTTAATTCTCAGTTTCTTGCCCGGCCAAATTTAGAAGTATATTTTTCCATTGCTTCTCATTGGTACATCAGTCATCAGTATAGATGTTGTCTGAAATAGAAATAACATTCTAATTTAAACATTCATTTTGATCACAGAAATTCTTTCTAACAATGCCAATTGTAATTTTTCCCATTTCAGCATATCTTTTTTTCACTTTGTTCCTTTCTTAACGTGGTTATTTTGAAACAACATATAATTTATATTAGTTAAAGTAACCCCCAAATATTTAACATTTTCTTCCATGAAGAAACTTCTCACTAAAATCCATATCTTTCAGGACTTTAAACAAGAAGAACCACTTCTAACTGTCAAAAGCTTTCTTGGCATCTAAAAGAAAATTAATATGACTTGTTTTTCATTATGTTGTTGTAAATATTCTATTACATTTATAGCACAGTTATTACACTGTTTTAAATTGTTTTTACGTAAATAAAAATCCAAGCTGACCTTCATGAATAAACATTTTTAAAAATCTTTTAGACTGTCTGACAGAATTGATGATAACACCTTAATCATTGTTCAATAAAGAAATTGATCTGTAATATTTAGTAACAAAATATTGGCCTCTTTCAAAGATTCTGGCATTATGTCGCCTTATAAAATAGAATTCATCATTTTCTGAAGTGGTTGTAAAAATTGGTCTTCAAAACATTTATAATAAGAACCATGTTGTCCATCTGGTACTGCTGCCTTCCCTGTTTTAATATTTTTATGGCTCCACTATCACCATAGTAGATAAAGAATGGTTCATACTTTTTCTCTGGGATTGTGAAAAATTTTGCTTTGCTTTGTTTTTTAAGTTATTGTTCAATTTTTCCTGAGAAAATATCTTGTTCTTTACACAAATTGGAATAATAATCAAAGAAAGTTCTCTATATACTGACATTGTCCACTAATACCATGTCTCCTTGAATTTTCAGAGTCACTTTCTTTTCACTTTTCTTTCTCAGGTTATATGCCAATCATTTTCCAGATTTATTTGCAAACTCAAAATTAATCTGTTTCACTAGCTTCACTTTTGTCTCTATTGCCCTTACAATTATCACAGATAGTTGTTTAAAAAGCTTGAGTGGCATGGTAGGCTAGTGGTGAAGACTCTTGCCTCCCATCAAAAGGTTGAGTATACAATCCTAGGTAGTGGCAGATGTTTCTCTTCTAGGGTGCAAAGAAAAAATATCTGCTATGAACTCCATGTAGTCATTAGGAAGGGTATCCGGCCAATAAATTCTCATCTCCATTTAGTGGCCCCAACTCTATCCCAAATTAAAGAATTACAGGGTCATAAAAAGAAAAGTTGTTGAAGAAGCTTAATTTGAAATATAATAATTGCTCCTGTCTGTGACTTTTGTAAATCTTTCTTTCTGATTTCATTTAAACTGGTCTGCAATTTTTTCTTGGGACTTCTTTTTTACTCTTGATCATGTTGGATTATCTAAGCAACTCTGGCTGGCTCACAACAGACAAAAACAATCCAAAAAAATAAGTTTAAAAACCAGCATACAAACATATGAAATCATCCATAATCAATGTAATAAACAAAAAAATAATATTCAGTGTAGAGTCCATCCTTACATCAACTCAACAGAGCCTTTGTAAAAGCTTCCCACCACTGCTTGACCTCCAGGCATGGCAGCTGAGTTTTCAAGGTCTTCCTAAAGGAGATCCCTGGGAAGGTCAGGACCAGCCTAAAACATTCCATAGGGCAGGCATTATGACAGAAAAGGTTCTCTTGTTCCCAGCCCTGTCACATTCTACACAACAGTTTGTGTATCTCTCAAGTTCACTATGTATATACTTAGTTTTGGGGCTCTGCCACCTGAAAACATTAAACTAAAAAGCCAGTATTTTAATCTAGGGATTTGCATCCTTTAGGGAGATTCTCAGGATTGAGCAGTATATATATTCCTGCCTTATTCCTGCCACTTGGGCTACTTTCACATTTTTATTATTTTTATTTATTATTATTATGAATACAGTAATATAGCAAGATTCCCATGAAGTAGGCTGGACTGAGAGAAAGCAAACAGCCTAAAGTTACGTAATTATCTCCATAGTTAAGTTACTGTAAGTGAACTTGTGTCTTCAACTTCTTAACTTTTCTCATTTTACTTCTTTCCATGACTTTTGTTACTTTGCTGTTGAAAGGTCTTTGGAAAGCAAAGCAATTTCAAAAATATTTTGCCATTAATATTATTAATTGCCTTCTTAATAACTCCTACCATGTGACTAATGCCAATTTTGGCCCAGATGTTTATACTGTTTACTAACTGTCAAATCAATTATAGTCAGTTTACTGATGTTTTAATGACAGAAAAAGCTGAACATATACTTTAATCAAAGTATATGCAACTAGAAAAGCTTAGGACAGGCAAGACTTTCTAATGCATTGTGTGTCATAGAGATACTTCTAGAATGTATACATGAGCTCAGTTACTGGCACTATTTTCCTGTCATAAACTAGGTTTCAGTAATTTAAAAAGGGAAAGCTAGCTTTCTTATAGGACAGCAAGGCAAGACTAGTATTGTCTATTCCCTCCACAGAGCAATTTTGTTGTAAAATTAAATTTGCCTAGAAAGAGATGTTCAAAGTACATCTACGTGCATTCTGTTGGCACTACAAACTTGGGAAATGGAAACTAAGGGACACAAAATAGCCTGAAATAAATCAAGGTTGGTGGCTGGAATCACAGTTTTATTTTTGTTTTTTGTTTTTTTTCCTTTGAGGAAATGTTGATTCCTGGTGATTGCCTCCACAAATCCCTGCAGTTTTCTTTGCATGTTTTTTTTAAGTGATTTGCCATTGCCTGCTTCCTAGGGAGCCTGGAGATCCATGACATGATCTATTTTTTAAAAAAACTATATGTAGTAGGATAATTTAACTACTTAAGATGCTTATTACACAGTTACGGCTTGGCAAAAGATAAGAACAGCAACCAACTGCAATTTCAAACACAGTTCACCTGCTTGTTTCCTACATAAGATGTCTGCATTGCTTGCAGTTTATGGGATAGCAATTCAGCAAGTAATAATATGAATTTGAGAAGCTACTCTTTATAAGGAAGGGTTTCACACATAATGCACCAATAGAATATTAAGAATCTGGAACTGATTTTCTCCCTTTAAGCAGGAAGTATTTTGATTTAGGAGTGATAAAAATATTTGTTGAGATGATAGATTGGTAGATGATGATGATAGATAGATAGATAGATAGATAGACAGATAGACAGATAGACAAATAGATGGATCGACAGAGAGATACATTCATTAATTTCCTACTAAAACACATCCTTTGGTATTCAAATCACTTTTAGACTAATATTACTAATATAAAATAAATGGTATTTGTTTGCAATGGGCTTGCTATTTTTAACCTTAACTCTATGGCTTAGTGGGCAAACAGTAAGCTTTCAAGAACTGATCTACACAACTTTTTAACTTATCATATTCAATATGGTTTTTGAATTCCCAAGAACATATTTTAGATATGTCTGCCTCTTACCTGCTGCCTCAGACAGGCATCAGAGCAATAAATAAAGCTACCAATAAGTTGCCATATATGAATGATGAACTGTGTTTGACATGGTGGGCCACAGGCCTATTTTACAAACATAATATATGTTTCTATACCATAGTATAAATCTTCTAAGTTGTATAAAGGAGGTTATTTAGTTATTATTTGATTTGTACAGCCAGCCAACTGATCCAAGCAACTCTGGGTGGCTCAAAACAATCCAATAAAAGCAAGTTGAAAACCAATATACAAACATGCAAAGTATTAATAATCAGTTTAAAACAGAAACTCATGAGCAGCAGAATTCAACCTATACCAGCTCAATATAGCCATTGCAAGATCTCCCCACCATTGCTAGACCCCTAGGCACGACTGCAGGTTATAGGTTTATATCCATTTAGCAAGGGGCCCATCCCACTAGGTGGCAATATCTAGCTGATATTGGCCGATCTGAAAAGCTAAGCAGGGCTGGATTTCATTGGAGACCATAAGGAAATTCCAGGAACACAGGCCAGACAAGGAAGTCAAAATAATTATGAAAGAAAGCAGCATCAAACCACTGCAGTCAAGAAATCTACATGGCATGGACATGAAATCATTAAGAACAGAGGTAGATTCAAATGTGTGTGTGTGTGTGTGTGTAAAAGCAATTGAGCTCAATAAACATGTACAATAATGTACAATGTTCTATTAAGAATGCTATGCTCCAACAGTTAAATAAAACACACATAAAACTTCCTTCTTGAAAGTTGATATGAGAGTAAAGGGTTGCAGATTAACCTTCCCTTGGATATGCTAATATTCTTTGTGTAGGAATTCTATTTCTTAGGGAATTCAGTCATTAAATTCCTTGCCTGAGGTTGAAATGCTGTGATCTGGGAATATAGTTTTAGCACATGATGAGTAGGTTGCCCAGAGAGCCACATAAATTTATCAAAGGAATTTAAGACATTTTTAATGGGTTGCATGATTATATTAAAGGATTCAATCTAGCCTAGAATGAGGATAAAAAAATGGACTGAAGGTTATTAATTTAAGGGTTAAACTGAAATGTAAAGAAAGTGTTAACTGTGAACATCAATAGCAGTTTTCCAGTAATAAAATCAATCTCATTTAAAGTTTGAGTTCAGAGGAGAAGGGCTTTCTTTTTCCTTTGAACTTGCTTTGTTCTCTTAAGCCAATGACAGTCTTTTTCTAAACAGATTTTCTATAATTAGAGGCTAGAAGAGGAAGATCATTAAATATTTTATCAACCATACAGTCACCAACTGAGAAAATCAGAAGTCCCACTTAAGGGCCATCTGTATCAGTAAAAGTTTACTGATAAGGGAGAGAGGCTTTGATAAGTACTATGATGAAACCTGGGGTGATAATGTGAGAGATATTTAACGGACAGATCCAGCTCTCTTTGACCTTAGACAGACTTTTATAAAGCTACACATAATATAAGAAGCATGTCGCAAGGATAAATCATGACATGCTAATTCAAGGTGCTTATAGGAAATGCTTGGTCTATGAAAGAGGTTATTTTTTTTATTTCAAAACAGACAAAACAAAACTAAGATCTGTACAGGAAGTTTACTTATGAAGAATTAGTTTAACATTTCTTTTTCAGCATGTTCTCCAAGTCCAAGATACTCTTGCCAAACTCTTAAGAAGTAAGCCCATTGTCCATAAAAACAAAGTTTTCTCAGAGGTTGGATGGTACCCCTAACCTTATTTCTTTATCATTGAGGCTGCTACACTAAATTGTTTCTTCTCTTGCATGTATGCAGAACACCCTTCCATTCATAAGTCAGAGAAAGCAAAACAAAGCAAAAAAGATACAAAAAGATATTCCTTCGCTTGAGATGTTACAAGCAGCATACATAGTTGTACCAATTACACATATCTCTTTGATGGAGATTCAGGTGGCTTAAATCGAAAAAGTACAGGTGGTGAAAGAGGCTACCATCAATATTCTTGAAGAAAAACAACAACGATGTCTTGAATAACTCTGTATTTCATTTGCTGTCCAAATGAGCCAGAAATGGACAATCATTGTTCCTGCCCACTTAAAAAAAAATGAAGGAGAGATTTATATGACTTTACAGCTTGTACTTGGTCTTGGGGAAATGGGTTATCTACAATAAAGGAAAGAAGCTCAGAAAAAAACTATGGCTATCCCAGTTCTTCCTGAAAGGAAGCTCCCTTGCCAAAGGAGCTGTTGGAAAGACGAAAATCCTGTGTGATTTCAGTACTGTAACAAAGATGGCTGCCTTAGACAGAATCAGTTCATTGTCCAGTTCTGTTTTACTTACACTGACAGCTTATGTCTTTATTAATTGATTACATTTTTATACTGCCTGACTCCCAGAGACTCTGGATGATTCATTCTTAAAACCAGAAAAAGCAATAAAATAAAACATAAAAACAAAGGGCAAAATCTAGGATTGTATCTCATACCTGCCAGATACAAATGATACTCTTTCCTACTGCTGAAGTCTATATTTACTATCTTCATGGAGTTTGCAGAGACAGTAATTCATTAACAAAACACATTTTCACTCTCCATATGGATAAAGATATACATAACTATTCACAGTTTGAGATTAGTGAACTCCCTATTATCTCTTGTATCCTTCTAGAGCACAAGAATAGACAAAGCTACATTTTTTTCAACCCTTTGGGGTACACTGGCATACCTACAGGGATAAATCAGGTTTTAAGCTGTTCAGAATTTATTCTTCCTCCTAAATATGTATTTTGTGTGCATTTTCCCTAAACTTCTACTGATTATTGTACGTCACTGAGTCATTTCTTGTGACATTGGCAGCTAAATAAATTTGATACATATATACATATATATTTACATGCATACATGCATACATACATATATACAGACATACATACTGTTTATACATACACATATACATACATATAGAAATTTCAATGTGCCATCCTGGCTAATCTTTTTCATGACACTTTCCCAAGTATTTATTTCTATTAAACTTCTAAAATATATGTATTTTCAAAATATGTACATTTTTTACACAATTCTTGAAGTGAGATATAGAATGACACTAGTCATGCAGCAATCCATGGCATATCAGATTCAGTCTGGGTTGTTCCACACCATTTTGCTTCAATATAAGTGTCACAGATTCTTTTTATATGTATAATAGGATTGTATTTAAACTGATTTCTACATGGATGCATGCAATTCTTTGAGACTGCCTGAGAAATGAATTTCCATAAATCTGTATAATTCTTAAAAATGAAACTTCTGTGCTAGTAACCATTATAACCAGAAAATAAATAGTAAAAGCTATTTCTCAACAAAAATATAAACTTTGGACAATGGAATTACAGCTGAAAATGGCTGAAGAAAGTGATTGTGCTTAATTATTTTTATTAAAATTTTGTGCCATCTTAAAACTAATAAATCTTATGACACATACACTTTTATAAATCACAGCCCACTTTGCAGAATGACAGTCCCATCAAACTAATAGATTATTTCCCATGTATTTGTTGACCCATAATGTTTGTGTGTGTGTGTGTGTGTGTGTGTGTGTGTGTGTGTGTGTGTAGCTATATATCTATAGCCATTATACTATAAACTAAAGCTTTTAGGCAAAGTGTATTTATTATAAAACATCAACATGACATATTCCCCCAAAGATATCATAGTCAGTCAGTCAATTGCCTGGCTAATGCAGCCTAGTGAAAGGATAATACTAATCACTTCTGCCTGTAATTAAACATTTTCTCTATTATAGTCACACTCGAGGGGTTAGGGAAAATAGCATAGAGCAAGTATGACACCAAGAAAATCATATTCTGGTTTATAAGATACACATGGGTATATTCAGCTTTTTAATAATATATATTGGTATATTATAACTGTGATATGGCCACCAAAGCAGAGGGCTACAACATGTTTGGATATAATTGCAGAAGAAAAAGGCAAATTCCTGTACTTCAAAACAAATCACCACAAAGCCACTTTTTATTTATTTATGTGGCTTGCTTCAAACTTTGGGAAAGATGTGTTGCTTGTTTGTCTTAGCTTAACTATGGCTGTTAAAGGATGGCCATTGGCCATCTTGTTATTTTTAGGGCCTTGATGCTTAAACTATTACCTATATTAGGTTTACTGTGAACACAGACAATATGTAGAAAATTTATTTCATGGTTATCCAAACAATCAAAGAAACAGTCTGCATTTATTTTGTGTTTGGTCCTTGCAGTGCAATATGCATTGGAATAATGATAGCTTATACAGCTTTATTCTATTCAGCATATTCTACAGTCTTAACTCATCTCTTAAATAAGATAGTATTCTCTTCCACCTGTTTTTTCCTTAATAGTATGTGGAGAACTAGCAATGCAAAGCAATAGCCTTGCTGATTGTCTGTTTTAGCTGAAATCTGCTCTCTGAAAACTATGAATTTGTAGGCATTCCCCACCATGCTGTTAATTTGATTTGGGGGACAAATCCAGATAATGTGCATGGCTGCAGAAAAATCACAGCATTGCTTCTGTGGAAATCTGAGACCACATTTTTGCAAATCAGAGTAAAATACTTCGGCTTTTCTTAGATCTAGCCATAGCTGTCTCTTCTTTCACAAGCCTCTGGATTTCTCCTTGGAGAAGGAAGCAGAGCAGCTGGGATAAAACCAAAAGATTGTTTATGAAGAGCTACAGCACAAAGGCACATTAGTTCCATGACATCCCAGAAAACAGAATGGAAAAGTCATCCCCAAATGTTCTTTATTCTATTTTAAACGGTTTTTATGTGGCTTAGATCCAAACCACATCCATTCTCAAGGGACAAACTATCTTCTAAATCAGTCTTCTGTCTTTCTGTAATACTTTAGAAAAATTAAATTGGTGATTCTGAACACTTTTATCCCAATACCCCTAAAAAGTGTCTTTGTATATTGGGTCTCCTTCTCTTTCTCCATCTTCCTTCCCCCCTTTGCCAAATACTGTGGCAACATGCTTTCTCAGATCCTGCTTTTTCTGTTTTGTTTTAAGAAAGATTCCTATTTTATCTCACTTCCCAATTTTTTTCATACCTCAATTTGACTAAAGCTAGTACTTTTCAAACAAACTCTGATCCCCAATGTTAGCTTGGAGATTCCAGACATGGTCAAGCCTGCCAAACAAACTCCTCCCTCCAGACAAACTTTAATTTCTTTTGATTTTTGTGTCTTTCCATTCTGCTATCAAAGCTGAGGTTTTACTTAGCTTCCATGTGCTTTATTTTGTATGATGCACTAATTTCCTCAGCTAAAATCTTGGATTTTCTTGTTTTAACTCCTTTTGCTATTCCCAAGAAAATAGTTGAATTCTTTGTTCAGATATGTTTATCCATTGGAAGAAAATATAGTATGTGTGGTAACTGGGATTAATTCACCAAGGCGTGCTTGAACTGTAATGAGGTTTTCCTCACAATAGTTTTTCTCACTATCAGTGAAATGCACCCCTGCTGACTGAACATTCGCATGGCTGTTGATTTGGCATATATAGATCCCAGCTCTGGTTTAATTCATGTGGGGAAACCCATATCTTTTCTTGCCTTTTTAATGGGAGAAACATGCATTCTTGTGGTTGCATTTTGTGTTTCCAAGTGACACTTCAGTTACGAGGCAGTTATGGCAGAGGCTTGGTGACAACTTTCCCTCATAATATACCCTTTCCAGGATACAGTTTCCACTATGCTTTATTTTCCTACCACTCTTCAGATGACTGAATGTTATTGAGTTGCATTGGCTGTGCCTTGCATTGAGAGACTGCAGCAATTAAGTTTCTGTGGCTACTCATAGAAGCCATGGTATAGCATAAGAGGAATGAAACTTCTGAGAGGAAGCCACGAGAGCATTGGTATAGATGAACTTGTAATGAAGAAGGTGCATGTGGGTGGCTACCAGTACAGGGCTGTTAAATGCAAGAGTAAGCTCTAGATAGTCAAGCCTGTCCTCAAAAAAAGATCTGGCTTATAATAACTACCTAAGGAACAATCATTCATCTGCCCTGTGAACAGTTTCTATTTCATTTGACACACTCATCTACCAAGTGTCTGCATCCAACCAACTATACTGTGCAATCCCTGCATGATTGCTGTAGCCACTATCCTTCAATTCATATTTCTTAGTCCCCATTTATCTGTGAATGCCTTTTTTCAACCAAAATTTACAAAAGGAGTGCTTTAATGGTCGCTATTACTTTGAAATCATAGTAGCTCAGTAAAGACTCCATTCAATATTATGGCTGATCTTGCTTGTGGCCCTCCTCAGATTCTCCCAAACTGTCCTACCCTAATATACCTTAAAGAATCAGAACAGCACAAAGGTCTAATGGCTGTCTCTTTATATATAGATATATCGGCATGATTTGAGAGGCTATGTAACTTGCAAATATCAATGGAACCAATGGAAAAGATAAATTCTGTGATTATGCTTTCTCTGGAGAACAACTGCTCTGTCAGCCTGTTAGTGGTTTACTTTACAACAGACATAGTTGCCAGGAAGAACTCAATTTCCAATGAACATGTATGTTCATCATATAGGAAAGAAAGGTGAAGGGGATAAGTAGGAAGCTTACATTGAATCTTGAGTAGTAATCATGGAGAATGGGTGAGAAATAAAAAAGTTCAGGCAATAACAAGGAAAAAATGCTGATCCTTTCAATCGTGTCATAACATCTGTCCACTTCCCCCCCCTTTTTTTTTAACTTTGGAAACAAACAAGTAACACTGGGTCCAGCTAGAAGGTGATTAGGATGCAAAAAGTATAGGACCAATGGTATAGCAGAAAGAATAGATATAAGAGCAACAAGGAAATAGAAATTTTTATTTATTAGATTTTATCCCACCTTTATTACTTTACAAATAACTCAAGGCAGCAAATATAGATAATAATCGTTCCTTGTCCTGTTGGCCCCACAACAACAATCCTGTGAAGTAGATGGTCTGAGAGAGAGTGAGCTTTCTTGCCTAATGTATGGCTAGAAGTCACAGTCTCCTGGTTGATATGTATTAAAATGATTTTAAGTTTGAATATACTGTACCTAGTAAGTTTGTTAAATGTATAATGTAGAAAATTCCGTTTTTAGGTCTTAAAAAGAAGTTACCACAAAATCCCTGGTAATGACTAAGCTCATCTCTGAAAACAGAACAGGATAATTACATCTGTGAGATGTTGCTCATAAATAGACTGTTCTGTTTCATAGCAAACAAAGGCATTTATTTAGACATGCAAGGCTGATCCTTTTCTTATTTTTGTTTCCATGACTTTGGGTTAATATTCTATGAGTAAAGAGGAAATTGAAATACTGTTTGAAACTAGGAGGGAAAACACGGATCTCTTTTTTTGGATTTTCAAAACTTGGCAGGAAATATATATTTCTATGCTATTACAATTGTTGTGAAAGTTCCACAAAAAAATCTTAATCACATACTGTTATGTGTGTTCAATAAGCCTATATAAGAACAAATTCTGGCACTATGTATCCCAAGCACCAGTAGTAAAGTCTGTAATTCACTTTATCAGTAGTAAAGTGGTTGCAATTCAGCTCCAGAATCAGAATATGCAAAGACAGACAAACTATTCAGGATTTCTTGCTAGTACCTTATTTCTATAGTCAAACTACCCATCACAAAGTTTTGTTAACACTACAATAAATATGTGTTATCATATGTCTTTTATTTGAAAAAAAAAATAATCGATGCCATATTAAGTGTGAACAGCATATTAAGTTGTGGGATTCTATACATTGCAAGATGAATTTCTGAACATCTAAGTGTAACTGAGCCCTAAGATGATATTTTTAAATTTTATTTTATTTTAATCAAATATTAAACTGTCTTAAGCTCCTTTATAAAGGTTACATTTGCATTTACAAAGATTCTCAAAACTATTTAACAACAATGAATTTTAACAAGGCAGCTTCCTGTCCTTAGCTGCCTACCTATTTTTAAATTTTTAAATAGCTGAGATCTTCTGGCAGAGTTTTGTAGCTCTTCAGATGAAAGTCTAGCTGCCTGAACACTTTAAAATAAGAGAAGAGGAAGAGGAAATGGAAAAAGAAGAAAGAAAAATAATCAATTTGGTATCAAATTTATTCCAAAGCTGAAAAGTGCTTGCTTTTTTTTTCTTATTGTGAAGGAAGACATGGAGGAAGGTCAAAGGTCAAGCAAAGAGGAGACGGCATTGTGTAGAAACTGTCACGCATCACCACTTATTTTGACATGCACAGGGCCGTTTGTTGTCTGTCGAACATGCAAATTAAGTGCCTGCTGTCATAGCTAGCCGATATCTGAAAGTGGAAAATGAGACCACCTGTAACCAGTGAATGGAGTGATGGACAAGCATTCAGCACTCGTCATTTCCAACGCCATTCACACCACCTCCGAATTGCATATGACATGTAAAAATCTTTTCTTAATATGCACAACCGGGAAGTTTGGGGAATTATGGAGGCTTCAACTGCTGCATCTAATGGGTTCTCCAAGCAGACAGCTGTGACTGCGAGCTGGCTTGATAATTAGGTGTCCAGGAAGATTTTATGCTATGAATCAGTTAAAAGGAAGAAAAGGAAAAGAAAAATAATGGCAAGTAAAACTCACCAGAATGGAAATAACATTAACCCTTAAGTTCTCTGCTAAAGTACTGGGATTTACAGTACTCTTTAAAAAATGAATTTATAATGTTGCATCTCACAGCACAGTAAATCTACAGTTAACTTGTCATTTCTCATAAATGTTATTATTGCAATACCATTGTAGCTGATTTCTTATGGAAAATAGGCATCTAACCATGGAGCTGACCATTAAAAAAATAACTTGGAATATACAGGCACACTTCCAAGTATTCACAGTAAAGATATACATAGATTTTTAAAATGGAGATTTGTGCCTTTGCAGTACCTAAGACTATAGGTGAGGCGATGTGTGTTTACAACTGGTAGTATATCACTATTAAGAATTCCATTTGCACTAAATATAATGAGTGAAATATTTATTTCATGTTTCAGTGAAGAAGTGCTAAGAGATTTCAGTCAGGATGGGAAGGATTTACAACAATTCAATTGCCTATTCTTAGATATTTTAAACTGCGAAATTTCACTGTGTTTTAAGAGTATTCCTTTGCAGAATGATAGTAGACTAAAAAAATTATTGGATTAGCAAAGACTGTATTACCTTCTGTCCTTGTATTATAAACAGTAACTTGATTTGATTATGAGAATGGAATAATACATTTCTGTGAGCATTTAGAAGCAACAGGAACTTGATTTGATGATGAGAATGGAATAATCCATTTCTGGATTATTTAGAAGCTTCACTGCCTTCTAGATAGATAGCTGTTGTTAACATTGCAAAAACAAAAGGTCTTTTTTAAAAAAAAATCAGTTGGCAGCCCTGGGAATGATCAGCCTCCTCTCCCCTAAACACTGATTCTGACAGTTATTGTTCTTGGTAATCAAAAATTTAACAAGAGTTTTCCACATCTTCTGATTTCTCATCTCAAATACCTACTATAATCAATCTCAAAATTCAGTGGGACTTGATGCGAACAAAGGATTGGGCACACTCACCTCTAATGTTGACCTTTAATTGGATCTTAGTTGATTATCATTCATGAATGCAAGAGAACCTCCCATTCAATCATGAGAAATACAAACATTCCAGTATGCAGCTTTGTTCCGTCATAAAAAAGGCATTTTTCTATTTGGATTAATTCAGTCTGAAACACATCAGCACACATAGACACATACATGCAGTGTACAGCCAGCATTCAGACCGCTTATTCAGCTCACCCAAGATGAATCGCAACTCAAAAATAGAGTATTATTTATGAAGGCTTCCAGTCAAAGTTAGAGAGATTTTATCAAGGGAGCTTAGATCAATGTACAGTGCCGCTATTCCTGACCCCTGTGGAGTGAAGTGAGTAGTTGGAAATGATCAAATATATTGAGAGGATATTATCTGAATACCTCTAAAGACAGACTAGCTCCTTTATAATCTTTGGAACCGTGTCCCTATCCATTTGTGTGTGGCACTCTGTCTTTTATACCACATTCCCAGGAAAATATTTACAATTAAGTTAGCTGATAAGTGGAGATTACAAGCAGAGCTTTCAGAATCTACCTGTAGAATATTTATCTTCAAACCTGGCCTCTCTTTTAATCTTCTGGATTTCTCAATGTGGACTGGTACCTTAAAGGAGTTGACCAGGAAGACCATCAAATATAATTCATTTATGTCCCATAATTATTAAATTAAGCATTTGGATTTCTACATGCTAGGCAGCAGTACAATATTTGTTCTTTTTCCTGATTAGGAATATACACAGTCAAAAATATGGTAGAACTGTAATGTTGTCACAATGAATGCAGGAGGGAAACGGGATACTGAATCTTACCTCATTGTAATTCAATGCCAGTCAGTTCTGCAGAAGTATATTCCTACTAATATATATGTGTATGAAAAAGAGGAATTATTGTGTATTTACAGAGAACTCTTACCAAGACAAGGAATGCTGACTGTATGTAAAAAGTATCCATACACACAACCCGCAACACACAAAGCAGATCTCTTTTCAAGGAATATCAAATGAACATTTGTAAGGAAGCATGACACAAAAAAGATAGCAATAGACATGCATTTAATTAATCCATTCAGTTATGGGATTTCTTCCCAGAGTACATTTAGGCTGTTCTGAGGGACATATGTCCTCTCTCCAGTTATCCACTGAAATATAGTGAGAGAATATGGAAATGAGCAAGAAAGGCTGAACCTTCGAGATTGGTAAAATATATTACCAAGCAGCTGAGGTTCTGTTTCTTGTAAAGTGTCTAAAACTAGCATAGGGAATGAGGAAAAACTTTATCATTCTTTCCAATATTTTTGTTCGGCGGAAAAAAACACATATACGCTTGGGAGGACAGGATTTGTTTGTTTGTCTTAAATACCACTAGAGTTAATGGAACTTTCAACCCCTAAAAGCTGTATAGAAAGGGACCAATTTTTTTAAACAAAAATGGTTGTTCCCCAGAATTGATTTGGTGTTGAGATATTTTACTATATTATCTTTGTATTGTTGTGATGCAGTTGTTTTTATTTTTGTATGGGTATGCTTTATATTGTTTTTTTTTCTTAAGAAAATATAAGACAAAAGATGTCCATACCTATAAATCTTATAGTTGCAGAGTTGTATAAATCAACCACATTCTGTATCAAAATCAGGATTACTGCTACTTGCTTAATTAGAAATATATAATATTTTTTAAAAGATGGTAAATCCTCAAGATGGCATTAATCTTGCAAAGTTATAATAGGATAATTTCAAGGGTTTTGTCACAAAGTTTGGGCTTAGGGCTGGATAGCATGGCAGCTTTCAAACTGTCTAACAAATGTTTTTTTTCCCTCAACTTAAAAAGTAAATCTTTCTAAAACTGTTTTATTTTTTTGGCTAGCTTTTGTTGGCATGGCTTATTAGCTTACGGGCAATGCTACCTTTTTTTTTTTGCTATGATGTGTTAAATGTTGCTTACATAACAACACTGGAAAAATCTGAGAAGTTTCTGTATTTAACACATATATATACCATATACCATATACCATACATGGTGTAAAGAAAAAAAATGCACATAAGCACTTGAGGATTTTTTTTGTTTTCTTTCAGGTGAATGGAGAGAATTAAAGGGAAACAAAAGAAATTAATGTGGGGGGAGCTCTAGGCAGACTGACACAAAGAATAACAGAGACAAGAGGGTGGGGCAGGCAAATACAGGTAAACACTTCAGGACATCTGTACAAGAAGAGCAAACCAGAGGGAAAAAAAAGAGCTGCAGAATAAATCTTAGACTGCTCGGCATGATGTCATTTGGGCAAATAGTAAGAATGATCCCAAGTAAGACTCTACAAGCTCTGAGTAGATGACAGCTTTGAACTAAAGAGCATATGGGGGCTCTCAGGATTCCTAGAACACAAGGAGTGCTGTATTCACCTTCATCCAAATTAAAACACCCCAGTCCTTGAAACCGCCAGCTGAAGGTATGGAGGTCAGTGAGAGCAAATGAGTTCTCCAGTCACTTGAAATCTTTATTTGTGTTACTGCAAGGACATTGTGCAAAGACCTAACACCCTGAAGAAATCTGTAATGTTAGGAAAGGTGGAAGGATGAAGAAAAACAAGACGATGATCAGCACAAAGTGGACAGATTCCCTACAGTGGTAATGAGTGCATCATTGGAGGACCTGAAGGTTCATTTAGGGACAGATAATTATGGAAAAAATATATGTAGTCTCCAGAGTCAGCAACAACTAGATGGCACATAATCCATCAATCAATTAATGAATTGATTACAAACTAAAATTTAACTTGTGTCCACCATCTTAAAGAAATGTAGGCAAATTCACTCAAAACTGTGTCTCTCAGCAGGCTTTTGACTGGTTTAGAGTCCAATGCATCAAATTTAAACTAGATCAATAGCAGTCTATTGATTACAAAGCAATGCCTTTCAATTTACAAACTCATTAGGTTTATAAACTCCCCCACTTTACATCTGGAAAGTATTATTTCACAGAAAGAGTAGTGGAAGCTTGGAACCAACTTCCAGCAGAGATAATGGGTCAATCACCAGTAAATGAGTTTAAACATGGTTTAGATAAACACATGTTTAAAAAATAAAATAAAACTCAAAGGGCAGATTCAATGGACCATTAGATCAGTTTTCTGTTTCTGTGAGATACTCACTAATGTTGTTCAGATAGATATAAATATTTGACTTTTCATTTTTGTAATATTGCATCAATAATGTAGGACCATAGTATAATAAGCATAGATTTATTTTCATGTGATTTTTATTCATAACTGTATTATTTCAAGAATGATAGAGCATCCCACATTGCAGTCAATGGACGTCAGGAAAATCTCTTTATTATGCTGAAATCAAGAAAGAAAAATAATAATTGGACACTCTTGAGATAGAAAAATATCAAACTGTGTGTAAAAATCTTACTGTACTTACAGACCTGAGCCTATATGGAATAAAACCAAGCTTCATATTCAGAACAATTTTTAACATGAACTAATTTTTGCTGAGCCATTAACTAATCAAATACTTGAGTCTTAGACTATGTATTTTTGTGTTTTTATTTTGTGTTTCAATATTTTTGTACTAAAAATACAAAGATGTTAAAAAATCAGTGATATTGTATCAGAGTTAATGTCTTAGACTATCCAATAAAAGAATTAGAATGATAGATAAGGATTGTATTGACATATTCACATCCATACTTCATTTCTGCACCAACATACAAATATTCTAATGTTTCCCTTATAACAAACTAGCTGTCAAGCTGTCTGGCCCTCTTATTGCTAAAATACAATGCTCTCTACCAACCTTTACAAAAACTCTATTGGCAAGATATTTGCTGTCCCTATTGCTAGTCTCTCTCATGCCCCTGTTCTACCTCACAACAAGTACAGTCCTAATATTGTGGGTGTAGCATGTGGTAAAGTGTCTGGCTGATATGTACAACTTTGTTCTGCTCCAAACTCTGTACCTTACCAATGGATGGGAAAAACATCCACTAATCCTGGCATCAGAGCAGAACTGGAGCAGATCTGACTGCATGTGCTTCATCGCTATGATCCTTGTTTGTTCCCCTCCTTCTATACTTCATTCCATCAGGGCCAGAACTGTATATTTTTCTTTCTGTATAATATTGTCATTCTGTGTCAGTCCCACTGGATGGATCAATTCCACAGAAAGACTAAAACTGAGGTTGGCTATAATAAAACCTTACAAAGTGTTATTGTCCTGCACCTCATCCTCCTTATATTTCAATGAAGTTGGCCTGATTCACTTCCTTACATTATCCATAAGTTCCATCAAAGTCATCTTTTTTACCCTCTACCATCTGATACCTTAAACAATAGTAGAGTGTTTAATATTTGATCTAAGATGTTTATGTGACATCCCGGCCAAACAAAATAGAGAAAAGAGAGAATACTAGCTCTGACGTTACTGTGACTCTCGTGTTTATACATTTTCCCTCTCTAACAGAGTATTTGAATGAAGCTCCAAAGATTAAGCACAAAGAAAGAATGGGCAAACTTATTGATACAGAAGGGATAAAATATAAATAATAAACAAAATGGCCTCAGCTGCTCATCAACAAACTCTCCATCAAGTAGGGCTCAAGTCACATAGTCACAAAAGATGTAAAGTCGTTCTTAACTTATGAATGGAATAGGAAGAAGATAAGCACCCAGGCTTGCCCATAAACCAATAACTGGGCAACACAACCAACTGCAAAAAAGAGAAGAGATTCCCCTTCAAAGGAATGCAAAGAAAGAGAAATGTTATGGAAAAACTGCCTCCTGCTGATTTCATAAGAATATACCATAGCAGTGCCTTCACTCTCAGAGTAATGTGTCACAGCAATCCTTTCACACATCTTCAGAACAGATAAAGAAAACTGCCACAATGAAAAATGTGGAGAGGTCAGAAAAAAGGTGGTCTCACAGCTTGTTGATGACACTATACAAATATTTCACTTGTCTCCAACATGGACAGTTGGGGGTATGATGGAAATACAGCTAGAAGTGTTCCAGTTAGGTTTATTTCAAGGATTTTCTAATCTACAACATACAGCCCAGTAATATCAGAAGGTACTCCATGTAGATAATCTTCCAGAGTGCCATGTAATTGGTAAAAATAATAATAAAGTACAGTACTATACAAGTATTTTACCAAAGGTACTATAAAAGATAACTGCCAAGAGCACATTGTGTAAACCTACTGTAAGTATTGGGTTATGCTGAAAATAAAAAAAGCAGTTACTAAAGGAGGCCTTATTAACATGGTGCCAGATGTTCCAGCATCAGACATCTTGGATGCAGATGAGGAACTACATGGGGCAATCCCAGCAGAAGATCCTCTGATGCACCATATGTCATAGATGAAGAAAATTGGGAACTGAGGGAAATTAATGAAAGAAGGACAAGGGGAAAAGACATCCAATGATCTCAGCCAATTAGTCTCCTGAAAAATGGAAGTAGGATTACAATTAAACGAAGAATAAAAAGACTTAAATTCTAGATGAAAATACTTGTGCTTTTGATTCATTTACGTCATTAATCTGTATAGCATGCCATAACATTGAAAAATACAAAGAATGAGTTAACATGACTGCAAATTAGCTGTAGACATTATGTAGGATGTATTTGCATCTACACCTGAAAAAAAGACAACTATTTAATCCGTAGAGACTTAAGTTTAGGCAATTTGCTGCCAGAAGGAATGATCAAAAACAGTAAATGAAATTCTATTGTACAACTTACTGTAATATGTGAACTCAGTCTTATAGTCCCCAAATCTGTTCTCTGCAGAAGTGTAAACTTTAAAACCACATGTAGCCTGGTATATGTAAAATACAGGAAATCTGTAAAATAGGGAGCGCACACATGCAGAAATTCCCATTCAAATTGAACAAACATTGCCTTTAACAGACTCCTTCCCTGCTTTAGCCAGTTATATTGAGGGTTTATTGTATAAAAAAGTTGGATGTGCACGTCCAAGGGAAATAAAACCTCATAGAATAATTAGGAAATCAGTAGAGTTTTCAATATAATTTTATAAAGTTCTCATTAGGGAACTACTGTGTATGAACTAATTTATTGGTCTAAGAAATATATGAACTAATTTTCTCATTTAAAAACTTCTGCTTGGAAAATTTTCCCCACGATCACAACAAAGGCTTTAAAATAGTCTCAGTCTATGTAAATGGAAGGTGTTTTGTTTAGTGATGTCTTTTGATAGTCCACAGTTGACTAGGTTTTTACATCATGCATCCATAAAATAATGATTTACAACAATGATATGCATGAATAGTAAAAGCATGAATGGAAATCCAATTATATATTGAGGTGTGTATCATCCAGGATAATCACACCAGAAAATGCAGGCATGCATGCTTCCATGTGGGAAGATGCCCCTTCCCTCTAGACCACAGGCCCCCGTTTTGACTAGGACATGTTTGCCCAATGAACCAGCTCTTAAGGTTCAGTAGAAATTTCCAGAACATTCTTGGCTGTTCATAACAAAGAGATTTTGGCAGATAGATAGATGAAGCTTGGCTGTTTTTTCTCTGACCGAGGAAGGACCAATTGAGGTTTAGAAATATATGGGCAAAAAGCCTGTGTATTATATGGCAAAATATGGTGAATCATGACGTGGGACCAATTTTTTAAAAGTGAATGCTGAACTCAGTTTGTAACTAAATGAAACAAGAACGAAGTGATCAGTAAACTAAAATGTATACAAAATTTAGCACTGCTATTGAGGAACTAAAGCAAAATGTTAAATCTCTATATTAAAATTCACTCAACATAGCATGCATCCTGCTGATATTAAAATTAGCTTATCAAAACCCTGTGAGTATAATAATCTCCAGCAACAAGGCAAGTGGATAACAAGGAACAAAGGTGAAAAGTTTTGATGAGTTGTTTACTTCCCCGCCTGGTGTGGTTCTATTTTTTTTTCCACTTCAGTTTTCATCTGCAACTTTTGAATAGATCAGTCATTTCTAGATGATTTTCTTCTTGCCATTTGGAAAGCTGCTCTCTTGAAACTATCTTGAGATTTGTAAAGTAGACGTGAAAGTGAGCCAAACACGAAACAGTGGGAATACATCCTGCCTGCCAAAATATGCTGTCAAGGCAAATTAATGGAAGTAAATATCATCAGGCAAAGGATGGTAAGTGAACATGATGATGAAGTCTTTAAAACAAGAATTGTAGGTTGGCAGTTCAAAAGTTGAGTGCATTTTTTAAGAGAGAGAGAGAGAGAGAGAGAGAGAGAGAGAGAGAGAGAGAGAGAGAGAGAGAGAGAGAGAGAGAGAGA
>JANHFL010003214.1:267108-281459 GCA_032468155.1 Oxyrhabdium leporinum | reverse complement strand
AAAACCTGGAAGGGCTTTGAGACATGTGGAGGTGCCTGCTAAGCACTTTTTTAAAAGCCATCACATCTTTCTCCAGCTATTTCTGATTGAAAAACAGATGTTTCATACATGCTTGTCTGCATTTCAAAGTACTTCTTTTGAAAGATTTATACCATCCTAGCAGTGAGCATGATTAAAGGTCTTTTGTTTTCAAAAAAGCAGAAACTTTGCAGTATTGTGTTGCCAATCCCACTATATTTCCATATGTTCTCTTCTTACAGATCTTAACAGGAATCCTTTTTGTATTTTGGGCAATGCCCATTATGAATACAAGCCTCAATACATCAATTTTTGTTTTGGTAAGAAGAAACAAATGACCAACTTATTTCCAGTTGTTATACAGTAGCTGAATTAATCCATGTCTTATTTAATACTCTTCCTTTGTTCGGTAGTCCATAACTTGGCAAGCAAGTCGATGAGCTCTGATGGGTACTTATTATGCAAATGATGCTTCACTATGCATGCGTGTTTTACCACTACCCCCTTCTGCCCAGCCACATTTATCTGCTTCATACACCTGCTGCCTACAAAAGGCTGTGTTTATTCTAATGGCATGAGCTTGCCATCAGCTGAAGCAATTCCCTTCTTCCATTCCTATCTAATATAATTTGCATGCTTGGCTTCCATTGGTTAGGACTCAGACCAAACCTGGAGATTTTTTTTTTAAAGGAAAACAATGATAATTCCTTTCACTTCTCAATGCACTTCTCAATGCACAGACACTATCTGGTGCTTTTCCTTTCACATCCCAAGGATCCTTAGGCATCCCTTCTGATGAAGGCTTAACCAATTCTCATTCATTCAAGTGAATGTTTCTGAAATAATCGCATTGTTTCCCCCATTTATCCTGGCCTCGGTATCCCTTCTGTCTTCATTGAGTTTGTAATCCCATTAGAATAGGGGCTTGTCAAACCAGTTCTTTGTCAAGCATCATGCACATAGATGGTGCTTCCTTGCTACACCAATCAAAAAGATGCTGCAAGGAAAGTCTCAAAGATGCTTTTTCAAGAGACAACTCGACTTTTTGATCCTTACTGTCTGGAAATTACCATCTTTACCCTGGGGAAGCCACCCCATGCATATATGGACTCCCCAAAATCGACAAAGAGGGAACTCCACTGAGACCAATTGTCAGCAGTATCAACTCTTACACCTACAATATTGCAAAACATCTAACCACCTTATTAGATCCCCTAGTTGGCAACACTACCCATCACATCAACAATTCACAGGACTTCACCAGCACACCAGAAAGTCCAGTTGCCTCTTGAATAGCACCTTGACCTGGATGACTGAGAATCTCCATAGACGTTCTGCAAGGAAAGGATGTCACTCATTCATTGAGTTGATATGCTCCTGATGCCAGAGTCTCTATCATATTCTGTCAAATAGAACCACTCTGGAAACGTAAAGTTTTGCTCCAGCTGGAACTTGAAATACCAGGACTGTTGTGCAAAACTAGAATCTTCCAGTCTAAGCAGATGGTCCAGGCTCCCTTCCCCACCCACACACAGATCACTTAATATCAGATGGGACTTTAGTAGTTTGTGTTGCCAGCTATACACCAAAATAATTTTCTGGAAAACATCATAGCAGTTGTTCCCTCTCTCCCAAACAACCTTGTCATTCAACTCTGAGTAGCAAAGAAAGACAGGGCCCTCCAAAAGCAAATTATTCAGATTATGTGTTTAAGAGATGCATGTGTGTGTTTTTAATCTCTTGAAATTCTGTATGGCAAATGCAAATCTGTGAAATCTGAAGAAGACCTTTAACCATAAGGCCATAAACACAAGATGCTGCCAGCTATAAGGTAAAAGGTAAAAATATATGCAGTTTAGGGGGGAAATTAAAATCAATAATTATTGGAATGACAGCATCCTAGAATGAGTGCCAATATATTACTTTTTTAAAACAATAAATGATTTCAATGAGTCTTGAAATTTCATCAAGTGTAAATTTCAGACTGGTATACACGTATACATTCTCACTAAGATTTCTGCTGGGCAAAATAAGATTTCTAAAGTGGAAATACATCATATTGATATAGTAATATTAAGAGCTCGGGCTTTTTAGTGGAAGGGTAGTAGATTTGGTAGAAGTCTTGCTGAACCAGCAGAAAGGAAGAGAATCCATTAACACAAAAATATACTTGCCACTGTTGTTACATATATAACCAGGCTGGTAATTAGGAGGATGTACTAAATTGCTTTCAGCCTCCATACACTTTATTTTTTGTCTGGTTAAAGGGTATGGCCCGGAGTACCCAAACAAGGAACCTGCCAATTCTCCATGTGCTACCCAAAACTTGGGGGTTAGTTATGGGCTTCCTCCTTTCTAGTTCCTGGCTCCAGTGTAAGGCAAACATATTTTAGATCTTAAAGTGTACCAATTGCAACTAGCCATTTCATCACACTCCATTATGTGCTTTGGATAGCTAGGCAATTAAATGGTGCAATTGGTCCTGTGTGTTTGCAAAACATAGCTGTCATGGAAATTCCCAGGTGGGTGCCCTAAAGCAGTGGTCCCCAAACTTTCTGGCTCCATGAACCAGTGTCAGTGGGGGCGGGGGATGGTTTCACGTGTGCAGTCTAAATCCCATGCATTCATAAATGGAGTCTTGCGTGCTTGCCTGCCACTTACTCAGTCCAGTTCCCAACAGGCTGCAGAGTGGTACTTCTTCTTGGATAAGAAGCAGTACCAGCCCTCAGAGCAGGAGTTGGGGACCCCTGCCCTAAAGGACAAGAAAGAGAGGGAGAGTCTGAGGAAGGGGGATAAAATGTTGTCAGTTATACATTGCCATCACTGCTCTTTGATCATGACTTATGTCTGATAGGATCAGAAACCCAAAGGAGTGAGAACAGACTGGTTTTTTGTTTGTTTGTTCATTTGCTTAAGGGCTAACATTCAACCATAAATTACACTTTTACAATGTCATAGGCACCTTCTTTTCAGAGCCTGAGATATTAGGTGAATAAAATTATACTATCTCTTGGCATTTTGTGTGCAATATTAACTGCTGCATCCAGTTTTGAATCAAGACCAACAATGTGCCACTACCAAACCACATAGCCCATAATGGCAGACCAAGTGCTGGTAAACATTGAAACAACTAGCTCTCTGGTATGTGTGATGCCGTTAGTTGTCAATCAACTGATTGGCACACCAGCCACAGTGGTTCAGCTCAGCGTAATGAATTCCAGAAAATTCTCTTGTGAGCCAATACAAACTGACTTTAACACTCTACATGAGTGTACTTGTAGCTTCTGCTTATTTGGGACCGTGGAAGGAAAACCTAAGCAATCCCAAAGGTGCTTTTTCAAAAGACAACTGGACTTTCTTTGTTTTTCCTTGAACGTATTTCACCTCTCATCCAAGAAGCTTCTTCAGTTCTTCTTTCAGTTCAGTGAAACATCTTCAAGAAAAATCAAAGAAAGTCCAGTTGCTTTTTGAAAAGCACCTTTGGGACAACAGTGACCTGGATGACTGAGAATGTCTAGAGATGAAAGAGTAGGCAGTTTGCAGCTGTCATGTAATGATTAGTAAGTTATGCAGGTTTGGTTTTAAACTCAGGTAAGCTTAAGCTGCATCTTGGTTCACATCACACACTCAGATGAAAATTATTGCTAATCATGCCAAACTTTTCCATGCAAATCAACTCTTCTTTTCAAATGGTGCTGCAATTCACACACAAACAATTGTTGAAAATAATATTCTAAGGATTACTAAGACTTGGTTTGGTTGTGATTAAATCTTTTTACATTGGGATTTGACCCCTATGTTATGTAGGAAGATGTAAGAAAAATACATATGCAGTGTTGTTGTGGTCTCAATTGCCTTCTATGCATACATACTTTTTAATTTTTATTTATTTATTTATTTATTTGCAGATTTGCATTATATATTTGAATGCCAGCCCAAGCCACCATTCTATTGAAATGATTCCTTTCTCTGTATGGGCCTTTTTTGGGTTTGAGTACATATAGTTATCTTCTGAACATCAGTTAAGGAGGAGGAAGGGGGGACGGAGATTGCGAAGCTTAGAGTTTTCCCCGTGTATTTTTTTTTCAAGTAGTTACTTAAAACGCCTAACTTCAAATCAGCAGTCACATGCTGCCTTCTGAAGTTCACTCAATCAAAGAGGCCCAGCTCTAAGTAATCAAAGATCTCAAATAAGTGGAGCTGCTAACACTGGTCGCAAGAGGATTAAAAATCCAGTAGCCAGGAATGCAAGTCTTCGATCCAGCATGCACCAGCGCATAATGAGAAATCCCTAAAGCCCTAGATCACAGCCAGGCCTGGGCTGCTGCCAAGCTAAGTGGAAGCCCTCTTTAATTCCTTAGGAGATCTTATCTTACCAGATGAAAATAGATACTGGCCTCTGTGTGTCGGATGATTAGAAGAATGGAAGAGGATTAGGCAAGAAGCAAGGGGAAGAGCTCCGAGTGGCTCATTTACATGGTATTACTGCTGACAGAGAGGTGTTAACAGAACCCAGTAACCTGGAGGCAAAACTGTATCTGAATTAAAGCTGTATTTATTTACTCAAGTTATAAAGGGATTAAGCCCTGTTTATTTTGCCACATCCAGCACAGTTTTATCTGTCAGGCACTTTGATCCTTCCTCAATTGTTCTGTGGCATGCACTGCTCAGCTCTTGGGGGACATGTTTATCTGGGTTTAAAACAGAAGCTTTTAAATGTTGGGAATGGGAAGCAGACATGCTAATGGCAAGCTAAATATCCACTGCTGTCTTTTGCTAAAATGGAGATATTATTTAAGGGATAAGGCTTTTTCCCTGTTTCCACGCCAAGGGTAGACTTTCTGCTGTTTTAGAAGGCAATCGTAAAACTTGACCCAGCAAAGAATTGAAAGGGAATTTTCTGTTTCTTTCTGTGAAGATTTCTACCTAACTTACCCTTGGCATCCCATTTTCAGGATTTTTTCTGCCAAAAATGGTGATTCAATTTTTGTGCAATCTTTCCTAAGCACAGCTGTAACATTGGATGTTCAAATGGGTGAGGCTTAGCCTTTATGAAGTATACCTAAGAAAGAAAGTACACCTTTCTTTCATTGGCATTCCTACAGTTTAGGATAATATTATAGGATGCAGCCTAAGTACAAATAAGTCAACCATCTGCTTAAGCTATCTTGAGAAATTTGGCTTCAATAAGAGGATAAGAGGTTTGATGAGAAGCAATAAAATTTAGTCTTAGAACAACTCTAGGCTGGGCTGAAAAATAGGTCTAAACCAGGGCTGTCAAACTCCCAGACTGTGGGCCAGATGCGTCACGTGCTGGCCATGCCCATGCCTGGTTTAGCAAAGGGGGAAAAAGTCCCAATACATCAGGTGACGACACCATGACGATATGAGTTTGACACTCCTGGTCTAAACAAAAGCAGAATTGGGTGGTGTTATATTCCCCTTGGAAGATACAACATTGGCTTTTAAAATGGTAACCACTTTCCACAACATTGATAGGATTGCAGTGGTTTGAAAAACTATTTTTATTTTTTATTTTCATAAAATTCAGTTGAAATATAATCTGGTGGACAGTTTCAAAGTTTCATCTTAGAGTATGAAGCTACAAATTTAGTCACAACCTGAAACCTATCAAGTTTTACAGATTCCATTCCTATTTGAATACTTTTTCCTCCTCAGCTGCTCTCAAAGTAACAGAAGAAGGGCTATCAGTGTTTTCTTTGGTTAGTATTGATATTAATGCCAACAAAATTAGTAATTTGACAATTAGTTTGCCAGTTACCCCAAAAGAAATGAAAGGCAGAAAGTAGTTTAACTAGATTATAATGTAGCTCTGACAAGTCAGGTTCCTGTCACGTTGTCACCTTCAGCTTCCCCGTTTTCATGTCTGCTTGGCAGGTTATTAAAATAAATGAGGGTGGCTGAATTGTTGGTGAGCTTTCCTCTAACGGGGGAGCAGGAATTTGCAAGCCCCTGCTGCAAATTGACCAATTGTGAAGTCAAAGGAAGTTAGCTAAAGTGGACAATTAGGAACATTTCTGCATAGCTGAGTGAAATATTCCTTGCTATTTTAATAATTCAGGCACAAGCTAATTTTCAGAGGCTGGTTTTGTCAAGATAATGTGCTTTGTGCTTGTCTGCTTGTCATTTTTAACTCAATCCCACATGTTACAGGTGCAGTCTAGCTTACCAAACAGGCAAATCACTCATAGGAGAATTTGCATATGAAATATAGATACACTATACTTAGCAAAGTGAGAAACAGCCCAGAATTTGACATATTTAAAGAGGAAAATTCACATGATGGTAGAATCTCTTGATGTTTGATACCTGCTGGATCCACTTGTATTGATACAATTATAAACCTTATTTAGCCATATCAATAGAGCAATATATATAATATTAAACATCAGATGAATACCCTTCCCTAGTGGTCAAATTCCCCAAGTGCAGGAGAAAGGAAAAACAATTTTTTCAAGGAATCTTTGAAAAAAACAATTGCCAAAAATCAGACTGGATTCATTCCATAATAATGGTTTGCCCCTATTACAGCATCAATCTATCCCATAGATTATAAACCTTTGTTGCTGTTATTCCTTTCATTAGCATCAACTTGATACTAATTTAGCTGCCCAATTGGAACAAAGAAGGGGATTGTCCGGGACAGTCTGAACAAGAAATAGTTGTTGTTGCAGTAAACATCTGCAATGGTTTGAATTAGGGAAGACCCACTTGGGAGAAGGCATTCCTCCCTATCCTTCCAAAGAAACTGAGAGCCCAGAGATTTATATGTTGAGGAATTAAGGAAAACAATAATTAGGGATTGAATAAAGTGTACCTAAGACAAGGTTTAGACACCAGTAAGAGTTGTGTAGAAAAAGGAATTTCATGAAGTGTAGCCCATGTGACAAGTTAGCTTTATTTTAAAAATCCTCTCTTCCGCATCACTGTGAACAAGGAGGGTATCTGAATCTCTCTTTTTTGGTATTTTAATAGATAAGACAAAGACAAATGCCAGAAGTTGGTATTTACTCAAAAGTTGAAACTACTCATATTAGAGGGAGTAATGGTTTGTTCCTTGCAATCTGTTAAGTTCCCTTTTGTACCAGGCCAAACTTGAGTCCAAGTTGAGCTTAATAACACTCTTATATCATTACCTCCTCAAAACGGAGTAATACAAGGGGGAAAAATCAATGCTAAATGTGAATAAAAGTCTTTCTTTGTGGATTACAAAAGAATGGACTAAAAGGAGGATGAAAGTGGATTTCTCTCTCTTTCCCCCCCTTTATATATATGTGTGTGTGTATATATATATATACATACATCGGACAAACTAACAGAAGAATAAATGCACGAATTGAAGAACACAAAAACTCTATCAAAAAAGAAGAACCGACATCCTCCCTAGTCCAACACATCAAAGCCACAGGACATAACATCGACTTTAAGAAAACCAAAACCATTGCCAAAATAGAACATTTCAACAACAGAATAATCAGAGAAGCCATAGAAATAGAAAAACGCCAACACAGCATGAACATATCTGTTAGAGAGCTGCCTAACATAAGTGGGATCTGAAAGGGTCATCTCATACAGACAAATGGTAACTGATTATGATGTCTCTATGGTATCAAAGCATTGTTTTGATTCAAAAAAATAAAATGTTAAATTAAGTAATTAAGTATTTTATTTGAAGTATTTTAATGTTCTATCTCTATTGAGGACAGAGCATCCGGGTTCTTAATTGCAATATTGTTTCCGTTTTTTGTATTACTTCAGTCTTGCTACTGACAAAGATTGCTACAGGTCTACTCAGTTTTATCATAGCCTTAGAACATTTACCATGGCTCACTTGTCTCCCAGCTGTAAACCAGCAGAAAACTAAACTTACGTAGATTTTGCTGTCTAAAAGTCAATCTTAGTTGCTTCTGTTTTTGTTTCCAACTTAAGCATATGAACTTCATTTGTTATATAGAGAAACATTTTCCCACTCCATCTTCTCAATAGAGTAACCACTTGGCAATCACAGTTCTGTTGTGATTTGCAATAACTTTATAGATGGTCAGGGTGGCAGTCACCTATGCAACTTGAGCAACTTCACAAAGGCCAATCTGAAAAAAACAGGACAATATTTTCCCAGCAAAGCATAATCTATGCAGAATAACAGTGCACCTGGAGATGGATTGTTCCTCCTTGCTGCTGGTGAAGAAGATTATTCTGAAATCTACATACAGGGTTGTGTTCTACATGTGGGCAAGCATGTGTTAGGCCTTATACTTTCTGGTACATTGATAATTAATAGTGTAAAATTTAATACTGGAAGCTCTCAATGTACAATCATAACTGGGACTGGAATGTCCATCGCTAAATGATGCAGTCATTAAGTGAGTGGCACCCTATTTTACAACCTTTTCTGCTGTGGCTATTAAGCAAATCTTTGTGGTTGTCAAGTGAATCTGGGCTTTCCCCATTGATTTTGCTTGTCAGAAACCCCTTGGGAAACTCATAAATGGAAATCAGGATGCTGCAACCAACATAGACACATGCCAATTGCCAAGCACTCAAATTTTGATCATGTGACCATGGAAACACTGTGATGGTTATAAATATGAGGACCAGCCATAACTCACTTTTTAAATACCATTGTAATTGTGAATGGTTGTTAAATGAAAGCACAATACATTTTGCATTATTTGGCACCTGTTATTCAAGAAGCAGAGAATTGGCGGAAGTTGTATGAGTGGGTCAATAAGGGAGGGGATTTCAAGATGGTGGGGTAGCTAATAATGGAATACAGATAGTTGTTCTATATGTGATTACTGGGTAAATTAATCAAGATGTTGTTAAGGTTAAAGAGTCTTATTTACATGAGAAGTTGGTTTGGAATTATGCTTGTAGAGTGTGCTAAAATCAGCTAATTAGCCAAACCATTCAAATATACATTTTAATACCTGTATTAGGAACTGTTGATAATTGATAAAATCATTTGCATCAGAAAAAACCAAATGCTTTAAATTGTACCATTAATTAATAGGTACAATCCAAATATATTTTGGCTTCTGTAATATAGAAGTTATATCATCTCTGATATGTTATCAGATTTTTTTGGGTACATTCTGTATATCTGTGTAATAGGCGACCCTTTACTATTTAGGTTTAAAGTCCACCAATCCTTTCAGACTGCAGTGGGTAGAAGCAAGACGGCAGGAATTCCAAATCTTTTAACAGTTATGAAAGAAAGGGAATTGTGGTTAATGTTCATGATGCAAGCTATCTTGTTCAAGTTCCCTATGTTACACAGTTATTAATGCTGTGAAAATCTTACTTTGGCTTCAGTCATAGTTCTTTCAGTTTTGTAGAACAAGTATTTGGAAGGTAGATAGACTAAGCCAAGATTTTTTTTAAAGAACATGGGTTTTCATGTTCTATTTTCATGCTCTCAACCCATATCCAATAAAACAACATCCATAGTTCTCAGGGAAAAGAAAATGGTTGTTCAATAAATATAATTTTATAGAAATCTACAAAGGTTCCACATAACTTCTATGTGTGTCAGACATTTTTAATATATAACTATTATCAGTGAATATAATAATAACATTGTTAGCTCCATATCCTGACATCTAAATCTATGGCTATTCATAGTTTATATAAGAAAATTCTGATGAGGATTTTTGAGTACATTCTTTCAGGAACAACAATTTTGAGACTGAATGATGTCAGTCTTGTGAGGTAGTCCCAGCAAGAAGCACAGCCAGGAGTACCAGCTCTTTCTTTATTGTAAGGTTATGTTAACAGAACCTTGCAAGTGTGAAAATCTACTCCAATCCCTGATTTATTTTCTCTTGAAAACTAGGAAAGGTCTCTTCCGAGTCACTTTTCTCACCACCACCACATTTATTTTCAAATTTCATTCATCACACCCTTGTGATAATTGTGAAACTGTTATTCTTTCTTCTATCTCCCAAAGTCATTTCCACGTACTATTATAAGTCTTACTCAGAGCTATACATTAAGATCAGTGTGTATTTTGTGATAAACAAGCTCCTTATTCCAATATCTCAGGATAGTACTAATTAAAATTTGAGATGTTCTAGGCCTGTTTTCTTAATACTGTACAGACCTGGGTAGAGGTTGATAAAGTTCTAATATTTGTGGTACTTTTGGTACAGATGTGCAAATGCATGACTGTACCAGGATAAGAAGGAATACATCCCAAAAGAGCATCAAAATCCACATTTGTATGGTCTCAGCTGTACATAAAGGGGGAGATTAAGGGAGTGGCTTGAAATGTTATCTGGAAATGGCTAATGAGATGTCTTCACAATAGGTAAAGGTGTCTAGAGGGAATGTGCCATAGAATTAAATTATTTTTTGTCTTTGTCTTTGTTAAGAATTCAAATCTAACTTCGTATTTTTGGCAGAAAATCTTGAGGTAGAGTATACTCAAGAGATTACTGTTCTGCTTTAGTCTGAAGGAAAACCTTGCCTATCCCCTTCTTTTGGAACAGGTGATAAGTCCCTGTCCTCTTAAATAATAGCAATCTCCTAAGTTACAGATCCCTCTAAGAAATAATGATTGATATCAGTGACCTTTTGCTATATCAAACATTAATGTCATCTCTATGACATTAGGATTTGAGCATACTGTATCCCATTTTGTATCCCAGATCTGGATCCACATTTTGCATTCCTCAGATGATACTATTACAAAACATAATTTTATCTGATTTGTAGTATTTTACATTATAAAATGCTGGCACTTTATTTTAAGTATTCTTGCTAATAACCATAAATATAAAGGGATGGGAGTAAGATGGGTTTTCAAGTGACTCCATCTTTCCCATACAGCCAAAAACCAATTGAAGAGCAAAAAGCATGAGCAATACATTTCTCATGTAGCAAATTTCTCTTCATGTAAATATGCATTTAAATATGTGAACAGCATTTTAAAGCCTGTCAAAGGCAGCATGCAAAAATAAAAATAAAAGTGTCAAGGAAAGAGAATCCTTTTTTTGCCTTTCTTTTCCTTTGAATTAATTTGTGCATCAGTCAAAAACCTGTCAATGCACATGCAATATAAGTGACATGACTTAAGCTACTAAAAGGAGAGGAAAATAACAAATAGAACTGTACGCTGAGAAAAGAAAAGTGACAGCTATTATATGTATTCAGCTATAACAATACACTCCGAACTGATGAAGAAATGGTGACAGAACTGCCAATTATAATTGAATGAATTGTAAACAGAGATAAAATTCTTCCAAGCAGAACTGCATCCAAGTGGCTATGTTCTTCATTTGACACACCCATCCATTAGTGTCAGAACTTGAATAAAGCTACTGGAATCTTAATGGGTAGATGTGTTTGTATAAGTCATTAATGCCAACTTGCTGGTGAGTTGGGGAAAAAAACTCCAATCTAATTAATGAGTTTATGTAACTCATTAATGCCAAAAATGAAGCAAGAACTCAAGCAAATGAAATCATAGAAGTCATAAATATGAAACAATTGAGCTATGACTTGGTTTATTATGCATTACTAATAATCCAAATACTAAAGTAAGGAGGACAGTAACTCAGTATTTTTCCCCAAGCACAAAGTTAATAATATATTGTTCCTATAGGAATAATGATATACATATTGAAAATACACTATTTTGGAAAACTAAAAAAGAAATCAAAAAGGAAAAGTCATTAAGAGAAGAAAGAAATATTAAACTCAATTGAAAAGTTCTGATTCTTATTTCTCATTGTCTGGAACATATCCTTTTCATATGACATCTTAATATGTAACAATGTTCTCATGTGAGCTCTTTCTCTCTCTGTAATTCATTTTCATCTAAAACATAAAGTACCTCTTACTTATTTTTTCTTTCTCTTTTCTGAATAGTCTGCAACAAACACCACATCAAAAACGGGTAAAGAACTGGGAATTCTGAACAGGTATGTAATTTGATGATATACAACCATTTTCTTTTACATTTCCCAAGAAACACACTGCAGGAAAGTTATATTAATAGGCATCGTCACCATAATTGAGAATTTAAATGCACAAAAATCAGACAATTAGAGTGAATGAATCCCAGAGCCACTATGATTTCAGAACTAATAAATTTGTATCTCTCTATTCTCAGAAAAAAATGAATAGCACAGACATTTTCCCATTAATATTCTCTGGATACTAAAAAAAATAAATGGGGGGGAGGGGAGAAGAGAAGACAGACAGACAGACAAACAGACAGAGGCATATTTCTAGTTGTTTTTGTAGCAAAAGTAATCATAGAAGTACTATATTGCCTTCTGCAGGGGGATTACAAAGGAGATTAATTTGTAATAGCTCCTTGAGGCATTTCTATAGACTAAAGAGTAAAGAATAGAAAATAATTTCATTTTATTATTAAACTTGTCACTAACAATCTGCAAAGTAAAAGCAGGAAAAGTGATATCTTTTCCAGCACATAAACACAGATTTGATGGTGAATTTCAATTACTGGTTCTATCTTAAATCAGAAGGCATCTGGTAGCACCTTTCATACTAACACATTTCATTAAAAGGCAAAATTATATCTGTCTACAAAAGTCAGCTTTTGACTACTGATTTTCATTTTAGAGAGGGAAAAGATTTAAACCTGAGAAGTTAATGTTGAAGATAATTGAAGAATTAGCAATCAAAAAATATCCATGACCTAAAAATAGGGCAAGAAACATATGCAATGTCTTAGATCCCAATAGCAATGGGTCCTAGCATTATGATGTTCTAGCTTCTTGGGAAGAACTCAATGCTTATGCAGACAACACCAACTAAAGAGCTGGAACCTATGATTGTTATTGTTTATATAATAATAATGTCCATCTCATCTATTCAACTTGGGTGGCTTAGAACAGATAAAAACCAATCCAATAAAACCACTTAAAACTATTAACTATCAAATAACGTAATTGTAATCAAAAACAAAAAAAAATCAAGATCAGCAGAAAAATTGTTTCTTACATTAGTGCTACAAAGCTGTTATTGTAAAATAACAGAATAACAGAGATAGAAGGGACCTTGGAGGTCTTCTAACCCAGCCCATTGGTCAAGCAAACAAATGGTTGTCCAATCTCTCCTTAAAAACCTCCACTGTTGAAACACTAGATTTCTCCAGGCAGTTTCATTACTTCAGTGCCTTAATGAAGTCTGGGAGAGATAGGACCAATTTAAGTTCTGGGAGGATGATGTTTCAGATGTTGGATACCAGAGCAGAAATGGGTCTCTTCCTAGATCCCACTACATGACTTTTGTGTAGATTGGACTATAACATACTTCTCCTGCTGGTCTTAATTGGACAATAGATGTAACTATGGAGAAGCCCATCCCCAAATGGCCTGGTTACATGTGATATAGGACTTTATATGTCATAACTAGCACCTTAAACTTAACTACTGTAGAAGTAAACTGGCAAGTAGCACAGGTCATGGAATAGAGGTACAACATGTGTTGATCAAGGCTCACACATAAATACCTTGACATCACATCCTGTACATGTCAGACTTTTGAGATTCAGTAGACAGGAATCCAAACCCATGATTACCAACACTACATTTACTGTAAAGTTAGAGTAACAGAAATTTTCAAGTATGAAAGCACTTCTTTCCTCTGACCTTTATTTTCCATAGAGGTAGGAAAGGTTTTTTCTGAGATGCTTGTTCCATTCCTCATTTGGACTCAGATTTCATTTATCAGACCATAATCTAGGATGTATGTCTTTGGCCTAAATTCCCAGGTTATTCTCTAGATCATTACAAGTAACTGCAGGTTCCAGCTGCTCTTTAAGGATAGCTCCAGTAAATTGCATTATAGTAATGTACTCAAGAGGTGAGTGGGGCATGCATGATTATGAGCAGAGCTTCCTGGTCCAGGAATGGGTACAACTGACACATGATAATATGCTAATTGATCCAAACCACTGATAAAATTTCCTGATTCGATTTGGAAACAAAATAGCAACAGCAGTAGCACTTAGACTTACATAGTAGTTCACAGTGCTTTACAGTTCTCTCTAAATGATTTATAGAGTCAGCATATTGCCCTCAACAATCTGGGTCCTCACTTTACCAACTTCAGAAGGATGGAAGGCCGAGTCAATCTTGAGCTGGTGAGAATCAAACTGCTGAACTACTGGCAGCCGGCAGTCAGCAGAAGCAGCCTGCAGTTTTGCATTCTAACCACTGCTAAATGAATCAGACAATTTAATGCTGGCAGATGGCTTACTCCACCAAAATAATAATAATAATAATAATAATAATAATAATAATAATAATAATAATAATAATAATAATAATAATAATAAT
>JANHFL010003214.1:229872-258975 GCA_032468155.1 Oxyrhabdium leporinum | reverse complement strand
ACTGACAATCCAAACTGCCGACTTTGCAATGACAAAGTTGAAACTGTTTCACACTTAATATGTGAGTGCAGCAAAATCGCGCAAACTGATTACAAAGCTAGACATGATCGAGTTGCTAAATTACTCCACTGGTCATTATGTAAAAAATATGCCCTACCTGTATCCAAAAAGTCACGGGAACATAAAGTGGAAAAAGTTGTCAAAAATGAGGTAACGATCTTGTGAGATCTTTGAATACAGATGAATCGTCATTTGGAACACAACACGCCAGATATCGCAGTTGTTGAAAACCGAAATGTACAATTTATTGAAATCGCTGTACCAAAAGACACCAGAGTCGAAGAAAAAGAACTGGAAAAAATCATGAACTATCATGACCTGGCCATCGAAACTACACCCTTTTATATTTGTTTTCTTTTTCTATTTCTTCTTTGATGTTTCTGTAGTTTTTAAAATCTTTGTAAAACCTTCTGATAAAAAATATTTTAACAATAAAAACTTAGAGGTGATGAATTGGGTGGTAAAACTGAAATATTGCTACTCCAACATTTAATGGTTTAGGAAGTCTCAACAGGATCCTTGCCAGCATTGCCTCATACAACTTTGCTCTGTTTTTCCCCTTTAATAATTATTATAAAAGTGCAAAATCTGTCCATTGGAACTGGAACTGGAATCCATTAGCAAAAGTGACCCAAAAGTATCTCTTGATTGGTTTGTCTATTATTGTAAAGGACTTCTTCTTTTTGAATGTTATACAAGTTCATCACTGCTGTAGCTGTTGAAAGGGAAGGGTCCTATTCATGCTGATTGAATCTTGTATTCATTTATGTTCTGCATCATGCTGTGACATGCTTTTTATCTCTTGCATTGTGTGACCTTTTTGCCTTAGTAGGAAATAAACAATATGATTGTTTTCACTCACTACTCCGAGTATATCTTACCTACTTAGGTGAATACATCATGTAACTGGTGTAATGAACTCTGACCCTCAAAGGTTTATGCTACAATAAAACTGTCATTTTTGGTATGACCCCTTCCTGTGCTATTCAAATAAAGGGGGCTGTATGTTTTAACAGACAGGGTACAAGGTTACTAGCCCTGCTCCAACATGATGTTCCATTCCAACCTCAGATGTCCACATGATGAGAGTGGGGAAATTTATAAGAAAATAAGATTTCTAAAGGAACAAGGCTCTCCAATCATGCCATATCATATAGGAAGCCCATACATCAAGAGGTTTTTCCAAACAATTTAGAGGCTACTTGACTTGTAATGACAATATTGTAAAAGGGAGAAAAATTCATAAATATCCCAAAGACAGATGTATATGTTCCAAAAACATCTAACAGGTATTATCCCAGTGCCTGGAAGAGCAGCCAGCTTTTCAATAGCAGGAAGTTATGAGACATATCAAGTAGTACAATGCATTAACAATTTTTTTTAATACTTGAGTTATCAGATCATAGATGTGTAGATTCTAATTATATATAACATATCAAGAAATGGAAAATGAATATTTTTTTTACCCTGGAGTACAAAGCATATAATTTTTCCAAAATTAAGTATTTTCCATTAAATTATCAATTTCAGCATGAAATGTTTAAATTAGGTCCTTAATCGTTAAAATAAACAAGGCAATATCTTTCTATCTGTTAAGCAATTGCCCAGAGATTGTGATCTCATTATTACAGAATTGCTGGCTTGAATTTGGTGTCTCACCCGTCACAACTTTGCCATTTCAGTTATTGCACATTGCATTGTTTAGTCACAATATCCTATCTTTCTCTGTCCTTGCAGTTCTAGATGTTCCCACATTTTTCCATTAACAAGTCCACATGACCAGTTCTTCTAATGCTGAAGCTTTCTGTGTAATGCCCACCTTCTTCAATATCAAGATATTAGATTATGGGTAATAGACTACACCTTACAAAAGTATCTTCCCAATTAATCAAAATAAATATTTCACACTAGAGAATTACAAGGAGTACCTAACAAAAGATGCAAAATCCTTGTCTTACACTGCCAAGATCGGTCAGACTTTTTGAACTGTTCCTTCTATATGCCACTTTAAATGTCATATGAAACATAATGGCCATCACAACAACTTAATTTCAGCTACAGTGAGATTTAATTCCTCAGTATCTCTGGTAATAAATAAATTTGCTCTGGCAGAATAAATGAGGCCAAACTATTGATATGTTCTTCTCCAAGCAGAATTAGCTGACCTATTAGAATGTGTAGGGAATTGTTGCTAATGGTCTCACATTTCCTGGAGTTGAGGGGAGCCAACTCTAGGCATCACATTTCTGTGATCTCTCTGGATTGGCCTCTCTTTGGAGATCCGAATCACCCACTTTCTCTTCTGATTTTTGGAAAGTTATTAAAATCCTATTTATTTCTGATGACATTTTCTTAATTTATTGCATTGCACCATTTTATTAGTTTTACTTACTTTTATTGTTCTTGTCATTTATTTTGATATCTTCACCATGTAGGATTTAATTGCCATTGTATTTCCTACCTTGCGAGACGCTGAGCAGTGCTTGACTGCAGTAGGGTATAAGTTAAATAAGAAATTATGTATCTGCCTCACAATTATTCATACATTGGTCAGAACCATAGAGATAAAGGAGACTATTTTCATCAGGAGACATATTGATGTAGAATGCTGTAGCAGAAAGGAAGCAAGTAAACTCTACTTTTGGAAATTCAAATACTTTTTTTTTCCAATATTCCCAAAGGAATTCAAAAGAGCATACGTGATATGTTATTGGTTTCAAACTCTATAGCACAAAGATTGTTATACTGAAATATTAAGGACACTGGAATAGTGAGGTATTGAAAATGCAGTTCTATATATGTTTTCCTGAAAGCAAGATTTACTGAATTCATTAGGAGTTACTTTGAACTAAACATGTGTAAGAGAGCCAGTTTGGTGTAGTGGTTAAGGCACCAGTAACTGGGAGACCTTGAGTTCTAGACCTGCCTTAGGCAGAAAGCCAACTGGGTGATCTTTGGCCAGTCACACTCTCTCAGTCCTAGGAAGCAAACAATGGCAAACCACTGTTGCAATCTCGCCAAGAAAAGTCTAGGCGGTCACCCACTAGGATCAAAAATAACTTGAATGAAAAAAAAAAGAAAAGAAAGGGGGGATATTAAACTGATCTTTAGATCTGCTCAAAGTAAGTAAAATTTTCTTTTGAGAGTTGCTTTAATGCACTGATTTCTTTAAGTATTGGCATCGTTTTTCATGCTCATTTGGAAACCTTATAAAAACATGGCTGTTTTAATAACCAGCACAGAAGTAAGATACTTAAGCAAATATGAAATATTTTCTCCTAATAATTTGCAAAACAGGCATACACCAATACTATATAAATTGACAGGTCATGAAAAAGCAAAACCACACCGAATGTTCTTGTATTCTATTATGAGGTAGAGAATAGAAGGTATCAATTCAGGACAGAGTGCCTATTTTTCTTGGGAATTCTTTGTTTCTTCTCCTTGAATATGTCAGTCATAAGATGCCCCTACAAAGCTCCATTGTAATATTAATTTATCTGTGATGAAGTCACTGAGGAACTTAATATAATATTCCAGTTAATAGAATATTCCAATGGAGGGGGTAGAAAATGGGAGCTGATGTGTACACATGCTTACACACTAACAAATCTAAATCCACCTTGGACTACTGCCTTTTCACCCCATATATCTTTAAATGGTGTTTGCCTCCTTAACCCACAATTTTCTGCTACAAAAAATAATAATAATTGCAAAAGAAAGCCATTGTTTGTGGGTTATTTTCTCCAACCCTGCTAAAAGTGGTTCTGAATACCATTTCGGCCCTATAAAAATAATACTGTATCATTTGGGGAATATAGAGGAAATATTTAAATGTGGAATGCTCTTTTCTTTTCCACAAATACCTTCAAAATGCTTATTTGACACCCCACTCCCCCTAAATTATGACAGGAGACAGGTCATAATAACTGATGTAATAGGCAAAGAGGGAGAATGGAACACAATTCCCTAAACCCAATAAAATAAGCAATTACTCCTGTTATCTGAACGGCTCTGTCAGTGGAGAGGTTTTCTGTGTCGCAACAGAATCTAACAGAGCCAGTTGCCTTTAAGCATCAAAGGCTTTGGCCTTATTATCTTCTGGAGATGTGCATGTATAATCAGCTTCCCCAACAAATGGGGAGAAAATGTCTCTGGCTAAACTCTAAAATGGTGATAAACTATGTCCAAATGATTAATTCAAGAATTTCTCCATCACGCTGTGGCAACATGTGCCCGTCTCTTCTGTCATGCCCTTGGAGATTTTCCATGCTAAATGTATGTGCATATTTTTCATGGCCAATGATATTTGAATTGCAGCCTGCTCCCATGCAGAACATAAAACACTTCAAACTGCATAATGCAGACTAAATTATAAGTTCTCGAGTGGCCTGAGGTAGCAAGGGCCATAATAATGAGTGTGCTTAAGTGACTTGGTAGAATTTTTTTCCGCTTTAATTTAATACCTTGACTCACTGCTTCCTTTAAAAAAATATTCATACTCTTATAAAAACAATATAATATTAGGAAAGATGGTTCTTTCTTTGCTTTAAAATGCACTATTCTAGCTCAAGGATGACCAATTCAGACACGTCAATCACTTCCTCGTGAAAATAAAATTCCTATGCATATGCGAAATAATTCCTTTTTTATCATGTTATATATAAATTCATTCCAAGCGCTTTTGAGAATATGTGCATTATAGATTTAATTCCTTCAAGCAACTTATTAATAGCATCATTTTTTTAATTAAGTGCACTATTGCTTTCCTATAACCCCATACTAGTAGTTAAAAAGCAACAATATTTGAATATATTATTTTATGAAATGAAGATTTAATCCAGTCTTAGTGTCTAGAAAACAGGGGTTCGAGTTAGGAATACACTGGACACTCCCAAATTCCTCAATGAATGAACAGGTTTTTTTGTCCTCTCATCTCCAAGTCTTTCTCCTTGATTATGATGTCCCATCGAATAACTTAATATGTCTGATAGAAACACTGAAAACTGGCAGGTGTGTATGTGTGTGTGTAATTTATATGTCATGCTTATCAACATAATTGCTGCCATGTCAAACAGCTGATGTTATATGAAAGACATGCTGATGCCTGAATAAGAGGATAGTTTAAAATTTCAGTTGCAAAATTTGTCAGTGAAATTGTGGTTTTGCATTGGGCTAAATATTGTTTCCTAATTGTTCTCTTTTGCTTCTCACTCATTGTTTTGGAGCATAATTGCTACAAGCTCTTTTTAAACTAGGATGTCCTATTATGTCTGAATAAAGAAGTCTTTCATGAGCCAGGATCATAAGTCAGGATCTGAATCATGGAAACTTCATTGTTAATTTTTTAACTTCTAAGCAACATTCATTAAACTAGAAAGTCTATAAGTTTTCAAATATTTCTGGTTCACTCCATGGAGCCAAAAGAAATTCAAATATATGTTTTGATATATTACTTGAATGCTGTATTATTGACACCTCCCTCACTGACAAAAGTTCCCTCTGATGTAATTTGTTCCTTTCTGTTTACCACATTCAATGGCACTGAGATGATTTTGGGGGTGTGTGTGTGATCCAGGCCATACGTTTGATGGAATATTGGACTAATTTTTGTATATTTGAACCAAAATCTTACAAGTAAAAGAACTGTTAGGAAGAAAGGGAAGTGATGACATGTTGCCTATCACATTGCATAATTATAGGGTCATGTCCTGGAATGTGAAAGTTATTGAAAGCGATGATGAGTAGTTGCAAAACCAGATGCACCATTAGCTCCATGACTGAGTTCACAGAGAGTGATAAGTCAAAATATATGTTGTTTGGTTTTCATTTAGCACAGCTACTTGTTAATACATATGTGCTATATTAGAACCCTGCCACTGTGACCTAGTCAACAAGCTATAATAAAAATAGTTCATAGTTATAGTATTAAAATCCAACTTGTATCTTACAAGGAATGTTCATTGAACTCTGAGTTTTACAAATTGTAAAAAACAAACAATAGTGAGATATTTCTTTCACCGAAATTACTGAAAAGTTTGTTCTTATAAAAGGGATTTTAAAAAAAAGCTTATAGGAACTTCTCTCTTCTACACTTTGAGTGATATAACCGAAAAGACCATCCATAAGAATGGGATATCACATAATCCTTTTGTAAACAGCGACATTTTTTAAAAAGACACAAATATTCCTGAAAGCAGTATGGATTTTTCCTTGTATACATATACTTAATTGTACTTTAAACATAATAACAATACAGACTAGTTTTCCAGTTTGTGCAATCTAAGCTTACTTGGCTCCTTTCACAGGGAAAGAATTAAACCCATTAATAAACATTCTTTCCAACTGAAATAAATCAGTTCATAATGGCTTTTGATTGGATCTGGCCCAATCCACTAAAAGTCACAGTCTGGATAAAGGGCATGTAAATCTAGCCAACAAACGATCTAACATCACAAGCACTGCATAACGTCCCCAATATGTTAGGCTTTCTTGCCAAATAATGATCATTTTGCTCCGAGCATCGTCTTCACTCTCCACCACCCCCATCCATTGTCTTTTTCTCTAGTGTAAATTCTTTTGGATTTTAAAAAGGCATTTAGTCTCTATGGTTTAAGGCTATTGAATACTCTCCACCTCTACACATATCCCCCCAAAGTGCTTGAGGGTATTCAGAACCTTGAAGGTAGCCTAACACTGCCGTCCTCTTACATTTGAAGGCAGCTCATTCATTCCAAGTGGACAGCTATTCTTCAAAGCCTCCTTTGGAGGGAAGTAAGTGCCAGTTCTGATTTGTATGTTTTTTCACAGTTACAGAGCACTGTGCTGAGGCCTTCTCGATGGCTCCAGGCACATTTAACATAAAGCAGAAAGAGAAAGAGAGAACTGATGGTAGCTTGCAATCTTCCTATCATAGAGTAGATCTGAGGAAGGCTTTCTGTCTCATGGAACCTGGTGAAATACTGCATTTTTCAGACCCAAACGGATGTATCTCTGGGGCTTCCAGCAAAACTTGAACAGAAAAGTATCCACACTGCAGTTTAATTTCCAAACATTATGTAAAACGATCAGCTCATTATTCTGTAATAAGCAGGTAGGTGCAGTACCTTCTACTCTTAGCTATAGACACTGAATATTTTTATAATCTTCCCCAGTGAAAGAAAGCATATTTCCTTTAGAGAATTCACCCATGAGAGAATCTTGTTGAGTGCTATTATTCAGGTTTTGGTACCTTGTTTTTCAAGTGAAGGATATCTCACAACCACAGTTCCCCATGTTAACTGATGTTTGAGATCTCCTGCTGCAAATAATACCTGGTATTTGTTCAAATTAGTTTACAAGCTTTTCACTTTGCCTCATTAAAAAAAGACCAATGCAAGGCATTAATGATTTATAGAACTAAGGTGAAATTCATACACCTCTTTGGAACAATGCCCAAGGCTATCATCTAAGCTGTCCTATTATACCTATTCTTTCACTATACACAAACGTTTCTTCCTAATGCTGGAAATCACCTGGCAAGGTTGCCTGTTTGGCTGGCATGGTATTCTGTTTTTCCCTCAGAGGATGGATAGTTTTCCATGGCATTTGAACAATGATTGTGGAGTGGGAATTTCCTTGACATTCAACATGCAAACTGTATGTAGCATCAAGGTTCATGTACCATTTATGAGTATATAATAGTTACTATCTGAAGATTCTGTGTCACATCTAGCAGCGTACCCTTATTATCCTTTCAAATGAGTTTAAAGTCAAATAGTTTCATATCCTTATAACGATATATAACACATTAAATGTTATATCAGTGGGGAGGAAAACCATAACACCTCACCTCGGTCTTTTGATTAAAAACTGTATTTGACTATGAGCAGTTTGGAGCAGCTGTGAAATTACACCAACAGTGTCATTGCCAGATATTTTGACAGTAAAATTATGGAGATCCACAATCTATAAGTTAGCTGACTGCAATATCAGCTTACAATTGGTATTTGTAAATGGGCGTCATAGTTCACCTATTATTAGTTCAAACACAGGGTTAATACCTCAAACATCTTTTTTTTCTTTTCATTTGTTTATTTCCAGTTACTGATGGCCTAGGAGAAATGAAAAGATACAATTTGCAGGCAACACAAGCCACTAGATTCTGAGTCCAAATTAGGTGAACTATGAGGTGAATTTTTTCCTTAGTAAGATAGATGGCCTTCTAGAGCAGTGTTTCTCAACTTTGGCAACTTCAAGCCCTGTGGACTTCAGCTCCCAGAATTCCCCAGACTAATGATCTGTCGTATCACAGGAAACCATTGCTGTAAACTGGAGAAAATTGTATCTTGGCAAAATGATGTATATAGACATTTATGTTTATATAACCTTCACATAACTTCAAGATTATTGGGATTATGCTGTCTTTTAGCTATCCTTTGGCATCTTTACTACTCACTTGTGAAGAATAGAAAAAGTAAGACAAGAGTCTTCCCATCTGTGCTTTATCGTCTGTACTCCCTTTTGCTGGCAAGACAGTTTTGATCATGAATATTCAGGCATATTTTTATTTTTGTTCATTATTAAATTTATATCTCACCTTTATTTCTATAATAAGGCAACACACATAATAGTCCTGACTCCTACTTTTCATGTAATAACAACCCTGTGAGATGAGTTGGGCTGAGAGAAAGTGATTGACCCAAAGTCACCCAGCCACCTTTCACGCACCTTTCACGCACTAAGGGAAAACTAGAACTCACCAACTCCTGGTCAAGGATCTTAACACCTACACTAAAGTGGCAGCGATGTGCAATGAATAACAGAGTTCTAATTAACTTGGAGATTAAGTGCAGAACAGACGTTGATAAACATTAGCTTTATTCCTGTGGTTACAAGAATGTAAGATGCTTACAAATTGTTCCATACTCTGAAGTCATGCAGCAAAGCGAGCTCTGCTGTTGACATCTGGATTAATTCATTGACATCAAGAGGTAGGCTAGCCCAAGCACACAAGATTAAAACAAGCACTGCAAAAACAAATACAAACTGTGGGTCTTACCTAGCACATAGGCAGAATTAAATGTCCAAGAGTCTCTACTGATTGCTCCATATTTTGTGCTCAGTTATGGTTGGGAATTCAGTAAATTCAGTAAATCTCCCAAAAAGTGTAAAGGGCAATAGGTTGATAGAAACAATTAAATGTTTGTTCCATATCATGGTTGTAATGTCAGCTGGTTCTTCAAGGACAGTTGTTCTTGGGATAATTGTCACAATAAAATAAAATGTAAGGCTTAATTTTCTGCGATGTTGGTGCATCACTCAAGATTGACTTTATGAAGAAATGAATGGAAGGATGGAGGCTCAGAAGGGCCCACTGAATGTGGAACCATCCTGTAACTCTTTGGGGGGGGGGTTGTGAAAGATTGAGTGCCTTGTACAGGTGCCACTGATCTCTAGAGAATTAATTCATTCCAGACCATAATAATGCTATGCTGTCCCACTGCATTGTCATACATAAAGCATGGCATCACCCTCAGCACTCAGAGGGACCACAATACTTGGCCAGGTTTTAGACTCTACAAAAAAAAAGATCTATAACCATAAACTTCATTTAACTTTCTAAGCATTCCTTTCAAAATAATCTGAATAATTTCTATTTCAAAAATCAGCTTGTGAACATAAATAGCATCCAGTTTATCCAAACTGAGTTTCTTTCTGCATATTTTACCTTTTGGAGGGAGGGCACAACAGTAAAAATGCATACAGTTAGTGTTTATTATTATTTAGGTCAGACTTTATCTTGCACAGGTTATTTCCTCAATAGTTCCAAAACTGAGCTCACAGTGACCCCTGCTGGTGATTGTGATTTTAAATGAAGAGCTCATAAAATTATTAGCCATACAAAGGCTCAGATTTAAAAAAAATATGATTCCACAAATTAAAGCATCATAAATAAATCAATAAAACAAAAGCTCATCATTCTGTTAATTATTTATCTTGCTTAATTCATCTTGTTCAGTGACAATAACATTACTTTAATTTTTACTGGCATAATATTAATATATGTGATAGATATCAATAAATATGAATAATTAAATAGGTAATCACAAAGATTGAAAGAAATGTCCAGTGCAATTCCATGCATGGCTACTCATGAGCAACTTTTATTGAGTTCCTCAACTCATGTAACCGTGCATAGGGGAAAAGGCCTATTTGAATTCGGCAAGATTTTTTCAGAGAAGATAAAATTATACTTGCACTGCTTACAGTGTTCAGCACGTAACTGAAATGAACAACATCTTAGCATATTAACACACCATTTCTTAAAAGATTTACTCAGGAAAATCATTTCACTAATTTTGGAGGATGGCTTTCAAATTTGAGGCATGAATATCATTTTATGGGAATTTGGTGTGTGTTTTCCCCTTCAAAATTATTCTTATAGAAGAGTCACCTCTCTTCAATCCTATTTTATACCACCTTTTTCAATTGGTGATGGCTGCAATAGAAGTGCTTCATTCCAATGTCTATTTCTCATTCCTGGATTTGTTACAGCTGAGATCTCAACTAGTTAGGAATTCCATTGTGAATGAGAAGATATGGCAATAGATAAAAGTAGATTGGGAGGGGGGCAGAGGGAGTAAAGGAATCTCAAGTAATAGTGCATGGTAAAAAAAAAATCTTTTTAATTTTTTGCAAAAACTACCAGATGACAAATATTCTAACGCTTTTTATCATTCCAAGATATCTTGATGAAAAATGACAAATAGCTATTGATGACCAATTGTATGTATTTTAGCTGCTACCAAATCTGAAGATTCAGAGGACCACCAGATGGCAGGATAGAGCCAGATATAATTTCATACAAGCTCATAGTTGTCCTGAAAGCCATGCATTCAGGTGCATCTCTTTGCGAGGTAGCTTCAGTCTGTATGTTAATAACCCTTAAAACACCATGCTTTTAGTTCTCCATACAAGTAGTCTTCAACTTATGTCCACAATAGCTGTATTTCTGTAGCTACATAAGGTGTTTGTTTCTGTAGCTACATAAGGTGGTTGTTAAGTGAGCCACACTTTATATTGCTACCATTTTGCAAAAGTTGTTAAGTGAATCGCATGGTTGTAAATCTGGCTTCCTCCAATGACTTTCCTTGTTGGAAGCCAGCTAGAAAGATCACAGGACCGCAGGGATATGCTGTGACTGGTTATAAGTCACTTTTTTCAGTACTGTCGCATCTTTGAATAGTTGCTAAATAAATGGTCAGGGACTACCTGTACCATTATTACTCTGATGAGTAGTACACCAATTCCAATGCTGTTCCAGCGTCACGTTCTAGGTATTCAAAATCAGTAAACTGTTGGGCAGGTTGATGGGTTGCTTAGATTTACACCTTTTAATTAGTGGAATATATTTGGAAGAGTTTCACATGTGCATGTTTGTCTAAGCAGGTTTCGGTCATCTATATCAGCTTGTTATATTATTCCAAAATGAAGTGGGAAATGATATATTACTTTCCGTTGACTGTCCTGGCACTATTAATAGGTCCTGGAGATTAGAGGGACTATGGTAAAGTTTACAAGATTATGTTTTGAAAAGAGACTTTAAAATAGATGAACGTATAATTTTGGAGTTAGCATGGAATCATATCAAGTTTGGTATAGTGATTAAGGTAACCGGCAAGAGACCAAAGTTCTAGACTGCCTTAGGCACAAAGCCAGATAGGAGCTTGGACTACTAGTCACTTTCTCTCAGTCCTAGGAAGGAAATGATGGCAAATCATTTCTGAAAAATCTTGCCAAAAACACTGCAGGAATTAGCTCAGGCAGTTGCCAGGAATCAAAAACTGACTCAGAGGCTGGAAAAGTAATCGTCAACTTACAATTGCAATTGGGGCCAGAATTTCTGTCATAAAGCATGATCACATTACGTAGCAATGGCAATCCATGTAGACCTGGTTGGTCCTATTAACTGAATCCCCTGGTCATTAGACAAGGCTCCCACAAGGCTCCTGCAGGTTCCCACAACCAAAGTCAGTGAAAAAAATACAGGGAGTTGTAAATCCCAGTACTGCAGGCAAGTAAATGACTATTGCTGGGTGAAGGAGGGAGCAAGTGGGTGCTCGGCAGTGCAGGTGGTGCAAGAGAGGATTGGGTAGGTACACAAGGGTGTGAAGGGGTGTGCAAGAGACATGGTGTGGATCAGAGGGGTATGATGCAACTTTTAATCTTCCCTGTCAGCTTCCCTATCGATTTTCTGAAGGTTGCAAATAGCGATCACTTGATCATAGGTTGCTTGGCAACCAGTTGCAAGTTAGAATGGTCAGTGTCCGGTCATAAGTCAAGGTCCACCACACACACAGCCACAGCTACCAGCTGCTATTGAATATCTGAAATTTTGCCACTCATGTTTGGCCTTATGTTGGGGGGTGGTCTTGGATCCATCGTTTTCACTGGAAATGCAGATGGTCTCAATAACTAAGAGCTGCCCTCACTGGATCTCACTTGGAATCATGTATTCATATTCTGATTATTATTTTTTACATAATTGTATTGAAGTTTTTGGCAAACATATAAAAAACTAATACAAACTGAAGTAGAGGAGGAGGGAAGGGGGAAAAAAAGCTTAGAAGGTGCAGAAAAAAGGAAAAGAAACCAAATAGAAAAGAAAAAGGCAACAAAGACAATAATAAACATATAGCTTCCTACTTTTGTCACACCAAACTTAAGCTAATAACATTTTTCACTTTTAAAGTTACAAATAAAAAACTATTTTTCTGATAACCTAAATTTTATCTGTACGCAATCCAGAAACCATCATATTTTCAGTTTTGGTTTAGCAAGAAGTCCATTAGGGGTTGAGAGGAATATCAAATAATTTATCCCTAATCAAATAGCCCAACTTTATATTTCTTCTTTTTGCTCTTTACAGTCTTAAACTTTAAATCAGGGGTGTCAAACTCAAGGCCCGGGGGCTGGATCTAGCCACCAGGGTGCTTAGATTTGGCCCGTGGGGCCACCCTGGAAACAACAAAGGACTGGCCCACGGTGCCTCTGCCAGTGAAAACGGAGCTCGGGGAGGCTGTGCGTGGTCCTCCCAGGCTCTGTTTTTGGCCGTTATGGCCCCCTGCAGCCCTCTGCCAATGAAAATGGAGCTCTGCTTTCGCTGGCAAAGGGCTGCAGGAGGGCATCATGGCTGAAAACCTAGCTCAGGAGCCCATTTTCACTGGCAGAGCACTTGGGCCACCACAGGCACCACCGACACAAGTGAGATCAAGCTGGTCATGTCCACCCCGGCCCCATGGTCAAACATAACCCTGATGTGGCCCTCATTAAAATCGAGTTTGACACCCCTGCTTTAAATCATTCCAAATGCATTGCAGGATTTTATCTTTCATTGCTCTTTGTCATTCAAGAGGCATCGTCAAAGCCTTCATCGGTCTACTTTATAAATCTCATTAAAAGGGGGACTTACATTAAGAGGCATCATACAGGATTTCTTGTCACAGCCATTCCATGTCCAGATACTTTTCTTCTCATAAAGAGGCATCACCTACAATTTCTTGTAGGAGATCTTCCATGTCCAGATACGTTTTGTGACTTGCCTTTTGTATTTCTATTTTTTTAATCTCAATTTTGTTGTCTTCCATGCCTTCAAACTTTATAATGTCTCTGTCAGATAAATTTCTTTTAAAAATGTTCCTTGAAATTTGCATTATTTTGGAACTTGAGATATTAATATCTCAGTCCAATTAGGAAAGAACTCTTTAAAATAAGAAATGTTTATAGCCAACTTAGCGATTTTAACACTTTCCTGCCTTGTTCCCCCTAGTCTCTATTTGCAAACATCATCATGCCTCAGTTCCTGTTATGGATTTAGTTTCATTTGAGTCATTTCCCACAACTACATTATTTAATTACAAGGTATTTTGTTTTTCTAAATCTTACAGCAAAAATAACCAATATTCCAACTCTCTGTGGTCTCCCAACCTGTTTAAAACTATCAAAATACTTTTGTTTTTATTATGTTTTTTTGCCAATTGTATATTAAATTCTGAAGTCTGTTTAAAATGTCTTAAATCAAAAGAAGATAAAAGTCACCAAATTAAACTCACCATTTTGAAGTCTCTAATGTCCATAAAGTGGTTAATTGAACATCACTCAATGTCATTAGACGTTAGTGCAATTAAAAATTAAACATTAGAAGTTCAGCTGGCTTCGTGTTCTTATTAAAGCACACTTGCACTGCTGAAAGCAAAGGGGTCATCTCTCTTAACTACTTGCACTCAAATCCATGGGAGACTATAGTTTTACAGTCTCCTCAGGAGGAGTTGCCATTTAAATCACTCCTGTTGTCTCCTTCTCCAGAGAGCTTTGAAGGACTATGCACTAGTCTTTCATTCTACAAAGTGGTCATTGTTTCTGCTCATTCTTGGTGACATCTTCAATTCACTCATAACTAACAGCAGAAGCCTGAATTTTTTCATGATCAGTTGAATCTCTGCAAGGAATTGTATGGGAGGCCATTTTGGGAAGTGGTCTGGAAGCTTCGTTTTCTGTAAAATCCAGCTGTTAGCTTTTCTAAATGAAAAGTTAGATAAAAGTGCTCCATTAGCCTCATTGGTTGCCAGTTTGTTTCCAGGTTCATATTAAAATCTTGGTTCTGAGTTTCAAAGCTTGAATAAGTGTAATTCCTAGTTTTTTTAAAGTTATATCTCCTCCCTTGTTTTGGCCAAATCTGTCAGCTAAGCCATGTGTTCTAAAGGAAAGGATCATATTTGGTTTTTTTTTGCTTTTAGTGCCTTCAAGTCAGTGTTGACTGTTAGTGATTGCCTGGACAAGTCCCTAAGTTTTCTTGAGATTTCAGAGGTGTGTTTGCCATTGCCTCCTTTCTAGGGCTAAGAGAAAGTGACTAATCCAAAGTCACTCAACTGGCTTTGTGCCTAAGTCAGGGCTTAGAACTACTGGACTCCCGGTTGCTAGTCTATATCCCTTCACCAGTAGATCAAACTATCTCTCACTTGCAGACTGGTACTAATGCAATATTCTTCCTCAAAAAGGTGGACTGGACATCTGTATTGCTGTTCTCCCAACCATTTGGCATTTTTGGTAATTTAGTATAGAAAAATTACATGTGCACAGTCCTTTGGGAAAGTGCCTTACAATATATATTTCTTAATGTGACACTTACTACTGCATTTTGTTTTGAATCTTTTAAAATTCCTTCATGGGTTTTATAATATTCTCATTAAAATCTTATTATTGGGTTGATTAAAAGTTGTTATTCTTAGTAAATTTGTGTTATTCAAAATTAGATAAAATTGACAGTTTTACAGGCCTGATTTAATGTTTTGGGAAAATATCACCAGATGGCAGCACTCCATAATTTTTTGAAAAGTTGTCTCTGTCCTCTTAAGCATAATCAACCTAGTGGAGAGAGGAACATAAGAAGAATTATATCCAGCAATTTCCTATATAATTTCTCATAAATTGTGAACGATGATGTCTATCCCTTCAACTCATGTTTTGCTCACTAAGTTACAAAGTTCTTATTCATATCTATGTGAAACTACTGGAAAAGATCTGAGTCTACAATATCACATCATCCAGAATGTGGTAGAAGTTTTGAGCTCCAGAAGTTTTGGTGTCTGGAGACTATGAGAGACTGGATAGAACAAAATGAAGCCCCAAATGTGAGGTGCTGTTTGTTCAAAAGCTTTCCAGTTCCAGAGTATCTTCATCTTTAAGCTTTGGGTGGGGTGGCTCTACCCTGGGGAAACACACCTGGGCATTCTCCAAGTTCTGTTAAATTTGCAGCTATGGCTAGAAGAATATTTACTTATCCTTGGCTGGTGTAACAGTTATGACCTTTTCTAGTTCAGATGGTACTGGGAACAGTACTAATCTTTATCATTTCACAGCTGGATTACTGCAATCCACTCTAAATAGGTTTACCCTTAAAGCTGATTCAGAAGTGCAAAAGGTACACACTCCCTGAAGAGGTGAGGGCTGTTAATTAATATTACCAATGTTGGAGAAGTTGCACTAGTTACCATTAGACTTCTAAAACCAATTCAACTTGCTGATCATTACCTGTAAAGTATTTCATTGATATTACTTTTGGGACCATCTACATATCTCAGATAGAACTAGCCTACTAATACTTGGCAAAAACAGCATGCTGTGGCTTTTTCTCCAGATGTTTAAGATGCAGGAATATGAAAGCAGGCCTTCTCAATTGCAGTGGAATAGCCTATCTTCCCCCTTTCATTCCCTTCCCATGCTGTCATTCAGGAAAACAGTTAAGATTATGCTTTTTCCATCAGCAAGAATTGCTGCTTAACTGGTAGCAGTCACCAGGAGAGATTTGTCCAAAGAAATAAGAATGTGAAAATTGGAGACCAAACATCTGGATCAGTAACAGAATAAGCATCTTCAAAGCAAAGAGGGAATACAGATTAAGGAGAAAGAAAGTTGCTGCTGTTAGACAGCTTGGAGTCAGTAAGAAAATTAAAATTGGTGACCTCCAGACAAGGAAAACTTTGTCCTAAGCAGTAGAAAAGCAGAGAATAAAGCTGAGAAATTAAGAAAAGATATAAAAGTGACTTGTGGAGCTAAGCAAAAGAGATGTCCAGAGAAGAAAGAAAAGGAGCACCTAATATGGTGGTGTGGCTAGGAACAAAAAAAGAAAGAAAATGACAAGTCAGAAAGAGGCAGCATAAAAAGATAAGCAAATGAGACAAAGTTTTAAACCAAAATATTCAGAAAGACTACTCATGAGTAAATCATAGAAAGAGAGCAAAATATTTTTTTTTCCCTTGCACGAATTTCTCTGGCTAAGATTGAAGCGGCTTGAGAAGACATTGGAGGTTCATAAGAATCAGCTATACTTTCTTGGCAACAACTGACCAACTGGAGAAAGAGAAGAGGATGGATTTACACCACGGAGGAAATGATGCAATGGAAGTGGCTGCAGCTGCAGCAACAGTGAGCAGCTCCAAAGTAGCGACCATTATTGGGTGACCAAAGTCCTGCATCTTTTTAGCATTTGCTACACACCTCACATGCATGTAAAATGGGCAGACCTTTGATTGCTGGTTGTATCCTCCACTTTGACACTAATGAATGGTCATTGCTGCAGACACCCTCGCAGGGGAAACCTTTATTTTTGAAGAGCCAGGAGAAAAAGCAGGCAGGTCAAAATGGAGGAGACCCAGTCCAGAAGAAAGGATGGCATAAAAACTGTGATGCTTTCCATTGGTAGTCTTGGGCATTATGCAAGGGGAAAATACAGTCAATTGGTTTAAATCCTTGGAAAGTACCACCCTTTGAAGGAACACTGCCCAGCCTATTGCATATATATTTGTCAGAAAGAAGAAAAACTTCTAGTTTCCCAGCAGGCCCCTCTGCAGGATTCCCATCGAATTAAGTAACAGCATTATTTATAACATCATCTATATAAATGGATGGTTATTTTTAATCTGCAAGTGATAACAATATTCTTGTCTTCACAGAACTAGAGATTTGATTTTCTTCTCAATGGAAGCCAGAGGCATGTTAGAGGAGGACAATTATTTGCAACAGTCCCCCACTTTGCTAATTGTAGACTCAACACCCAACTTCTTTCAAAGCAGGCATGGTTAGCTGGGGAATTCTGGGAGCTGGAGTTTACAAACCTTAAAGTTGCTATGGTTGAACACCCCTGTTTTAAAGTGAATTACAAAGGAGTTTGGACCATCATGCTTAAGTCGGTTTCTTAAACCAAGGACAACTTTGATGTTAAAGATATAACTACCTACTTATATTTTTATTTGTTAAGCTTTTAATGGTGTTCTTTGGCTTTTGCGGGTGAAAATCATTCAGTGTGATGAAAATAGATGGTATACATATTGTGGTAAATGAATAAGTATTTGCTCCACTCAAAAGATGAAATGATTATTCAGCAGATCCACAACTGGCTTGACAAATGCACAAAAAGCACTTCATCAGACTGAAGGGAGGCATTAGTTTTGGGCCATCTTCACCATTTTTGTTGATGCCAGTTATCAGAGATAACAGAGAGAACTGTTGCATCTGCAGATGACAAATGAATTGAAAATAAGAGGATAACCTCTTAACAATGAAAAAAGAAAAAGAAAGCAAAATTATAGGCATAGAATGAAATACTCAGCTTTGCAATAGCAGTTATGAAAGCAACCTTGAAATTCAATTATCAGAGATGAGTTTGCAAGGCTGAGAAGGCTGCAAAAAACAGACAATTAACTTTTAGACCCTATCACTAAAAATATAGATTTCAAATTAACCAGGCTGCATGGATTAGTTCTTACCCCCAGTTTACTTATGGTCATGATACTTGGAGAAGAATTTGACAAACTTGAAGTGGTCAAAAATTATCAGGAGTCCAATAAGTACACTCTATCAGAAAAGTTTGAGGGATTTCAGTATGTTTAGCTGAGCAAGGTACTCTTCAAATTCTGGAAGGTATGCCACATAGAAGAAGACAGATGTCAGCTGAATATTAGGGAATATTAGGGAAAACTTCCAAAATAAGAACAATTTTACAAGCTGGCTGGGGAATTCTGGAGGTTGGAGTCAAGAGGTCTTAAATTTGCTGAGCCTGGGCAGCTCTGTTCTAAGCCATGCTCTCAGCCATGAAGTCAGGCTGGAACCTAAGGTTTGTTTTTCTTGAACAGGTAGGATTCATTAAAAGAATGTCTTATTTTTAAGAATGGGAATAATTGTAGTTAAAACAGCGGACATGAGATGAAGATGCTGCCTTTAAAAATTCAGGAGATTCAGAATATTTTTCTCTAACCTAGAGTGGATTTTTTTCATGATTCCTTATCATTTTGTAATTACCGAAAGTGGACACAAGGGGGCGCTAGACCACATGTCAAATATATCCAACAGAGCCTCCCTATGTAACCTTCAAGTAGTTCTTGAAGACAGATTCCTCTCACATTTGCTGCTTGGTTGAAGATTATAACTCTTCTCAACCCCCCACCCAAAAAAGACTAATATCTTCCCTTGTTAAGAAACACTGATTGTTGCATGGGAATGTTTTTAAGAATTAATGTTGAGGAGGAAGAGGCTATTCTCTATTCCCAATAGTGTGACTACCATCAAAAATCATCCTCATGCTATAATCAGGATTTAAACCAACCTGTTCTGATTTGACAGTTCAGGCTGAAAACATCTGCCAGAGTTAGCAAAGTTCAGCAAAATTCAAATTATGATAGTAGCAGCCTGTTCAGATTGTTTACAGGCACAGGTAGATTCAGGAGAATAGCTAAAGAAGAAAAAAAAATCAGGGAGCTTAAGATCTGGAATTAAGGTATAAAGGCCCAAGATCTGAAATTCAAGAATATAGATAGGAAAGGATTCCAAGCTACCTTAGCTGAAGAAGTAGAGAACAAGTTATTAAGTAAAGTGACAAAGGCTAGAAGAAAGTAATAGTGTTATATTCTGCGCCACTAATGTTTATTTGAAATTCTGGAACAATTGGGGACAAACTGTTTTATTTTTTCCTGCTACCATCTCTCTATACAGTGTATTATTAAAACATTTGTATCTGTTTGTGACACTCATTGGGCAAAATTCAAAGGATTAGGGCAACAATTATTGAATCAAGGTAACTCATTGGGCTATACCTCAGAATGCTGGGACCCATGACTGCCCTGGGAAAGATACTTGAGAAAGTTCAGTGACACTTCAGTGGCATCAAATTTTCTGACTAGACTTCCCAGAAACCCGTAAGTTTTGTGGCACAAGGGAAGATGGGAGGGCTATATCCCCACCTTCTTTCTTGCTGCCCTCCGGCCCCTGCACCCAGTTGGCTGGTGGCAAGGTCAGCAGTGGTTGACTACTTTGGAATTGAAGCTGAAAGTTGAAATCTCTTAACAGCAATGGGTGGCAAGGAAAGGATGACTTAGATGCCTGCTGGTGAGGTAGGACTGGCTGGAAATATCAGTGGTTGACAAATAAGCCGTTTCCTGGGGAGAGGGGACTACCTTTGGAGTCACGCTGGGAGCAGGGGTGCAGTTTTGCTTATGGTCTGCAGCTGTCTTTGTTCCTCCTTCTCTCAGCATAGTGGCAGGCAGTTCTATGCACCATCCAAGGAGGGGAAGTGATTTTTGATGCTGCTAGTTTCCCACAAGCAAAGTCGATGGGGAAGCTAACAGAAAGTCAGAAATTGGCTGATTTGGAATGAACGCTGAAATTTCATAACAGTAGTGGGTGGCAAGAGAAGGATGAGGGAGTGATTCAGATCCCAGCATGACCCCAAATCCCCCTTCCGCCCAGAGAACGCTTAGGGCAAGCTGGTGGGTCTGACATTTGATGGGGAGGAAGAAGAGGGGTGTTTTTCAAATTCCCTGCCAGCTTCCCACAAGCAATGGGGAAGCCAACAGGAAGTCAGAAGTCACTCCCATACCCACTTTTTTACCCATCCATGGTAAGTCAGTTTATTTAATGCTAAACAGTGACATAACATAGTCACCAAAATGATTTGCTGTAATATCAGTGAAATCATCATGTGCTGGTAATGAAAAAATTGGTGGGATAATATTTGAAAAAGTAGTCAAAATGAGCAGATATATTGTGGGATTTTTTCAAAGAGAAACTTATAACATTTTGGTGCATAACACACCAAATGTAACTGTGGTTTGGAAAAAAAAAGGAAGTGTGGATAATTGATGTAGCTATACTAGGAAATAGAAGAAAAGAACAAAAGATTGCAAAGTATCAAGATCTGAAAATCAAAATTGAAAACCTATGGCATAATACAGTGTTTACTGGCACAATGGGTATCATATCAAACAAATATTGGATGGCACATTGGGCATTGTCTGCCCAATGACAAAATTTCTATCTGTCAATTGTAAGAGGCTACGTTGCTTGGATTTGCAGATATACTAGGCCAATATATTACGGCAGTGGTCCCGTAAGGTTTTCTGGCACCAGAGACTGGTTTTGTAGAAGACAATTATTCCACGGACTGGGGGAGTGTGTTTTCACACACAACCTAGATCATGCACATGTGCAGATGAAACTTTAACTTGTTCACCTGCTGCTTGCACAGCCTAGTTCTTAACAGGTCACAGACCGGTATCGCTCTGTACCCTGCGAACTGGGGATGCCTGCATTATGGTATCCTTGGTTTTTGGGAAGAACTTGAATATGTATGAAGCCAACACCAGCTAACTGGTGGAAATCTTCACATTGTTGTGAACAGTAATAATTTAAAAATACATTTAATATAGCTCCCTACTCCAGGGACTCTGAGAGGCTAACAAAATAAAATACCAAAATAAAACAATTAAAACACAAACAAAATGAAAAATCAGACTAAATAACCATTAAAGCAAAACATGATAGCCCACCCACCCCTGCACACATCCACTCAAATACATTAACCCCAGGCTTAGGATTAATAACAGGTTATAAAGATTGATGGTGGTTAGTTTCCCTGCTACCTTTTTTAACCATTTACAGTAGCTAATTCTCTGCATCTGACTGAGAAGGTAGGAGATGCCTTTCTAGACTGAATGTCCCTATCTTTCCAAAGATATCCTCCTGGTGCAGGGATGTCAAATTGGCGGCCCGCAGGCCAGATGCATCTGCAGGCCACGCCTACCCCTAGCTCCGCAAAGGCAAAAAACGTTGCGATACATCACATGATGTCATGTGATGCGATTGAGTTTGACACCCGTGTCCTGGTGCATATCAGGCTCATTACAATCCAGTGAGTTACCCAAAACAAAGTGACGTGATAATTGATGTGATGTGATGTGATGTGATGTGATGTGATTCTGGAATACTGCAAAACAAAGTGCCAATCCTTCAGGATCATCTTCATTTCCCAAAATGTTTATAAGGCCCAGATTCACTTTCCAGATACTTTCAGGGGGGGGGGGGAAACTGCGAGTGATTCCAGCTTTTGGAGGGATGCCTGCCTACCTCCCTAGGAAAAAAAAAGGACAGGAAGCCTAGGAAGACTAAAAGTATCCTGGGGAGGGAAGATTAAAAAAGGTTGTTGGAATCAGTCTTACTCGTTGCCTATGGATATTTTAGACTGCCCCATATTCAGCATCATGGCATTTTGTGACTGCACCCTACAACCTATTTTCAATCCAATCTGCTGCTATCATCAAATAGAATTGCTGTACTCCAGCATCCTTAAAGTTTAATTAGCCTGATAACTGCTTAATTGCAGTTGGTATAATTACTGTTATACTAGAACCAGAAACAGATTGTTCTCTTCTGTTTTACTGATCCAAAAGGGTCTGTTTGTTAATTGTTTGGAGGGCATCCAAAAGAATTCCATCACCATCTTCCGTCTCAAGGCAACAGCTGCAAAGACTGAGAAAGTATAGTGTCTATTCAGATAGAGATGAGGGAACTTTAAAAAATATTAAAACTATTGTTAACTCTGAAAGTACCAGATTAGAGTCAGTTGAGAACATCAGCTGGAACACCAGGTAAAGTCTCTTGATAATCTGATTTAATGAAATGTAATAAGATAATTTAGGCCAAAGTAATAGAGCAGAAGTATTCAACCTTGGCAAATTTAAGAGTAATGAATTTGCCTGCCAGCCTTATATTTGCTTCAGCAGAATACTAAAGTACTGGATTATTATTTTCAATCACAGAAAATAAGAAAGGTGTATAGGTTGTGTTCAATATTTCCTGATCTACAAGGATCCAAAGACAGTCCACCTAAAACAGAATAGTCCAGACAAATTAAAATCTTGGCCCCTGCAAAGACACATTTTTCTATAGATTTTCTCCCCAGATGTAAAATGAATACCACTTCAAAACACTTGAACAAGCTTTATTTGATTTTAAAGTAAAAACCTTCTTTAAATCCTTAGTGATTTTTAACTAGCCTCGACTTTTCTGTTTTAGGTGGAACGTCTTTGGTTCTCTGTAGGCCAGGAGATATTAAACACATCCTGCACATCTTTCTTATTTTTTTTGTGATTAAAAATAACAATCCAGAATCTAGTATTCCACTGAAGCAAATATAAGCCTGGCTTGCAAATTCTGGGAGTTGAAGTTCATAAGTCTTAAAGTTGCCAAGGTTGGACACCAGTTTTGCTTCTGGGTCCAATTCAAGGTGTTGGTGTTTGTTTTGAAATGTTTTGTTGTTGCTATTGAAAAGGGAATGAGAAAGGGAAAGAAGGGAAAGGAAAAGAAGGGAAAGGAGAAAGGGAAAGGGAAAGGGAAAGGGAAGGGGAAGGGGAAGGGGAAAGGAAAAGGAAAGGAAAGGAAAGGAAAAGGAAAAGGAAAAGGAAAAGGAAAGGAAAGGGGAAAGGAAAGGAAAGGAAAAGAAAGGAAAGGAAAGGAAAGGAAAGGAAAGGAAAGGAAAGGGGAAAGGAAAGGAAAGGAAAGATTTTGAAAATGTATAGTTCAAAAGATCCTTTGCAAGATATAATATAGCTCCCTATAAATGTCCCCTAATTCTGATTTCTAAAAAAAAGTTAAAAGCATTTTATGTGTAATTATCCCATTATATAATGGAATGGAGAAGCTCTTAGTTTTCCAAATAACAATAAATGATTTTAAATGAGTCATGATGAACTATTCCCTGGACCATCACAAAATGAGCTGGACTATTTCTCAGGCTGAAATCTGGCCATGAAGTGCATCAGGTGATCTTTGCACAATCTTTTTATTGCACAACCTATTAATCTGTGCCAGATTCCTATATATTTAATGAAGTGTAAAAGGAGTTTATATATATATATGCAACTATATATGTACTGAAGTCCCTAAGTTCTGCTGAAGTATGTTGTGAATACCAGTGTACATGGGGTATTTGTCTTGGAGTTCTGAAACTTCCTGAATAAATATTATCTCCATCATAAAAATTAGGCTGGCTATTAGTGTCAGGGATCATCATTGATATATAACTGCCAAGGGTGTTTCCCCAGTAGGCATTTCCAGTCAGATGCCTCTCCTCTGGGCTGGTGACACTTTATTTTTTTTTAATTAGCTGAGCAAGTAATGAAATGAGCCAGGAGCAGCCTCTTCACTGGGAATGGGCGGTGCCATTTCATCCCAAATTGAGAGCAAAGGAAACTGACTCTGACAAGGGGGTGATGTTAATGTGCCCCAGACACATTACAGAGTGATTATCAGAAACAAGACACCAGTAGATGCCATAAATAGACAGAGCCCATAAAGTCAGTAAGTAGCTTTTGAAAACAAATTAAAATGGTCAAATCTTGCAAGAACAGCAAAGTCTTTTAAGATTCAAAGTTAGGTTATAAAACCATGTGTAATTCTTTTACATCCCTTGGTATCTGTTAAAGATGGAATCTGGCAAGCCTTGGCACGAAATCTCAGTGTTTGGAAGCTTCTATAAGGAAGGTTGCATATTCATGACAAATATGTTTTTCAGGCATGGGGGCATAAAATAATATTTTCCTATGATTATTTTTTTAAAAGGCGCTTTGATAGAATGTACTTTTTCAAACCATAAAATCTCCTACAATGGGGCTGATTGGTATTCAGTGAAATTATTTTAATATCACAAATAGTCCATTCTGAATCATCTGAACTTCCTCAATCCTTTTCAAAGGCAGAATTGTATAAAATGTGCATGTGTAGTCCAGGTCTAAATTCTGAGTCTCCTGGCCAAATCTGACAAATTCTGCAATAGGAACAGATAACCCATTTGTTTGGCTGTGTGTGAATAAACCCCGGTTTTATTAAAGCTTAAGATTTATCTATTTCAATAATGTTTGTTTCTTTAGTGAAAAAAATAGTCTTTAAATAAGATTAATCCCACAATCGGGCAATTTGCTAGATTCAAATTGAAGCCTCTTTTATTGATTAGGAGAAAATATGCCATACATCTGCATTTGTAAAGAGCTAATACACTTCTGGAACAGCCATAAATAGACAATGTTTAAATTTGTCTGATTAATATTTTATTGACTGGCATTGTAACTCAATTGCCCTCCAACACTTCCTTGAGTAGAGGTTTCATCAGAAAGGATGCAGCTGTCTCCATTTTTATAATATAAGGTTCATTTCACCTGCAAAACAGATCAAAATATGCCTCTATCTTTTACAATTAAATTAGCACTTAAAGTGTCAGATGATGATCTTGATTTCATAGTCATGCTGGCTAGCACCAGGTAGGGTACTCATGGTCTTTCTTGCCTTGGGTGCAACAGTCCTCTACAAAAGTCCGTGATCCTTTTTCCTCCTCTTGTCCAAATGCCTGCTAATTTCTGGAAGCAGAAATTAAGGTTTGGTGTGTCTTCAGCACAGGAATTACATTACTTGATCAAATTGGTCTGTAGTTGAATGTGATCCTGCTTTGTTATTCACTTTGACCACTTCATGTAGCTCTTGATGAATGAAACACAGACTACAGAAAGGAAGATCCTCACAAGCAGGGCATTCAAGACTGAGCAGTTAAAAGCACGCCAAATGAGATGCCCCTTGACTGTTTTTCTGAAAGGAGAAGAAGGGAGTGTCAAATGCTTCTCTCAAGGGAGTATATTGTATACCCTGGGATCTATGCGTTGTCTGTGTAAAAAAAGAAAAAGTATTTGCTTTATGAAACCATCTAGGGAACGGAGAGGTTTCACTACATGAAAACTTTGTTTTAATCGAACTACAGCATTTATTTCCTCCTCCAATAAGATTTCATAATCATTTTTTAAATCAGGGATGGAGAAGGGGAGGAAGGAAAATATATACAATAATCCATGGAGGAAAAAATAAACAAACATCTGGTAAATCTCATTGTTCCAGATTGCCAGTGTACCTTTCCCAATTCCATGCCTTCCTGTGTATTGGACTAAAAGTTCACATTATCCCTTTGACCATGCTACCTTAGGATGATGAGAAGTATGGCCTAATATATCTAGATGGCACTATATGAAGGGTGATTGGCTTAAAACTTCAATCCTCTTTTCACCACCATGTGGACCAAGGGAACACTCTGTTTTCCACTACTCTATGTAAGCCTGAATGCTATCAATGACAGTTGCACAGAGAAATTCTTTCATACAAGCTCCTTTGAACTGGAGGATATAGAAGGACATTCAAATGAAGCATGCTAAGAACATCTGGGCTGCATGTCAAGTATAACAGCTGTCCCGCACTGGTTTCCTCCAGTAAGGAAGGCTACAAACTGCACAAAGGCAATATCCCTTTGCAGGTGAATTTACCTGTCACCTTATCTACTCACCTTTCACCTGTCCTTTCCTTAGTTTATGATGTTTCAATTGTTGATCTCTTAGATGTGAGGATAAATAGGGAAAACTTCCATAACATCTAATGAAGGGGATGGGTTTGTCTATTTTTGTAGAGGACCGAGGAAATGAACTTGAAGAATAGGAGGAAGAGCTACTATTAAGGCAATGATCAGATGAAAGGGGCTGAGCCAAGGCCAAGAAAATACCTTGAGAAAACATCTCAGACAAGTCTCTCCCTGATTCCCATATATACAAAAGGAAGCACATTCAGACTTGCAAGAATAACAGTAGCACTGACCTACACGGCATTGACGTCTTAGTCTGGTTTACTTCATAAGGATGACATTTTCCTGTAAAAGCCACTCAAACCTATCAGATACTGTATGTGTGTGGTTAATAATCATTTGGGGCTGAATGCAGATGAGAGATTCAGACACGCACAGATCAACAATCAAAACATCTATGCTAAAGGAAACTCCATCATAATATTCACATTCTATTAATAATCATTCACTAACTACAGTCCATTTTTAAAGCAAAGTAACTATCTTCTTTCCCATTGATTATTTCTTGATAAAACAAACATTAGCTGACTCATAATTTTAACAACTTTTAATATATGGCTCATCATTATGACATCATGCATCATATAAACTCTAGTTACATTTACAGAAGTTAGTTTCAGTTGATATGTAGCAATTTCCCTAATATTATTTACTGTTTCAAAATTCCTAAGTTGGATTTAAATATGTGAAATACTTTTTTGGCTCAATATAAATGTTCATTGGTTAAGAACATTCTGAAATTCTTGCTTGATGAGTACACTACATAGAAATATTTAAAATTATGCTTACAGAAAACTTCTGATATATGGTATACTTTTTAAAAAAATGTAAACAAATATTTGCAGGATTCAATTTTCTTTCCCATTTGTGTTTAATTGCATTTATTTATTTCTGCTTATCTATCTATTTTGTAAAGTATATATTTTAAAATTTAATTATTAAAAAGAAACTCCAAAGCAAGAATTAGGTTTGGGATTATATCATGCATGACTATGTTATATACTTTAGAATATAACACTTTCACAACGAACGAAATCAATACATATGTTTTTTTCCTACTGATACCTGCCCATATATAACTCTTAATTTGAAAATACTGAAAAAATAAAATTAAAACAATAATTATAGATACAAAATATATACAACAAATAAGTAGCATAGTTTTAAACTTTCTCATCAAGAGCAGAGAAGTGTTCAAAAATTTAACCAGATGAAAAACACTGTATTAAAAATAACATTTTAAACCTTACTACAACCTTTTTTTATGGAGCTAAATATAATATTTATTATTTGAAATCCCACATTATTTAATATTGAACTAAAGGACAGATCACTGCCTAGAATTAATACAAAATATGATGATTTTTCATATTTTAAATACTGAGTCTCCAATTATATGCACTGTTCCTGTTTTCTTTTTTACAAAGGTATCTACTGCTGAAATCTATGTATATTCCAATTTGTTCCCTTATGCAGAGTGGAATGCCTTTATATCAGGGGTCCCCAATCCCTGGTCCTTGGACTGAGACCAGTCCACGGCATGTCAACAACCGGGCTGGGCAAACAAGCAAAGCCCCATCTGCAGGATGCAGGCAGCACATGAAACCAGGCCCCCTCTTGTCTGCAGAAAATCCTCTCTCCACGGTCCCTGGTGCCCAAAAGATTGGGGGCTGCTGCTTTACATAATTGAAATGTGAATAGCTGAAGGCCATTGCAAAGCCTTCACAGCAAGCAAGATAGAAGCTATTGAGGCAAATCCCAACAAATCAGCACTGAATAGGAAATATTAAGGCTGCCATGGCATAAAATATATATACCAGGGGTCTCCAACCTTGGCAACTTTAAGCCTGGAGGACTTCAACTCAAAGCTGGCTGGGGAATTCTGGGAGTTGAAGTCCTCCATATACGTTGATTGATTATGAGCAATTGATTTGCATTAGACTCATAAGTATATTTTCTCCATGACGATCTATCCCTAATTCGGTCTTTTATGGCTTTCAACGGTGCATTTGTCGCCATTGTAACTCATCCACTTTGCTGCTGGTCATCCTCCCCTTTTCTTTTTCTTCTACCTTTCCCAGAATTCAAGCCTACTCCAGAGAGCTACATTTTTATATAATGTGTCCAAAGTAGGATGGTTTGCGCCTGATCATTTGTGTCAATGAGAACTTGGGATTGATATGTTTGTTTTCTTGACTGCCCACTATATTCTCAGGAGTCTTCCTCAATGCCACAGTCCAAAAGTATCAATACTCTCCCTATCCTGCTTCTTCAAAGTCACTTTTCACTTATAGGGAATACCACAACTTACCCAGTTCTGATCTTTATAGGTATAGACATATAATAGCATTTCAGAATAACAGAGTTGGAAGGGACCTTGGAGATCTTCTAGTCCAACTTCCTACTCAAGCAGGAAACCCTGTGCCATTTCAGACAAATGGTTGTCCAATCTTTTCTTTAAAACCTCAGTGTTGGAGCACCCACAACCTCTGGAGGAAAGTTGTTCCACTGAGTTATTGTTCTAACTCTCAGGAAATTTCTCTTTCATTCTACGCTGCATCTCTCCTTGATTAGTTTACATCCATTGCTTCTTGTCCTCCTTCAGCTGCTTTGGAGAATAGATTGACTCCAGTGGTGAAATCTAAAGTTTTTCACTACCGGTTCTGTGGGCGTGGCTTGGTGGGCACGGCTTGGTGATCATGTGACTGGGTGGGCGTGGCTCACAAAATTGCACAACCAAACTCACAAAATTACACAACTCACAAAAATACACAACCCCTACC
>JANHFL010003214.1:210639-228941 GCA_032468155.1 Oxyrhabdium leporinum | reverse complement strand
TGCCTCAGCCTGCCCTGCACTGAGAAATACTTTCGATCCTGGGAATCCATCTCCATTCAACCAGCAGGCATTTTCAGCGGCTGAAGTTCCCAGGGTGAGTGTGGAAAGCTCCGGGGACCGTGGGGGGCACAGCTAGCTAGGCCACGTGGGGACGCAGCACCGGGCGGGAAGCAAAGCAAGCGGCGGCAGTGGCAGGCAAGCTCCAGGGACCGTGGGGGGGGCAGCTAGCTAGGCCGCGTGGGGACGCAGTGCTGGGTGGGAAGGGACAGGGAGGCAAGCAGCAGCAGCGGCTTGCTTATGCAGGCAGATCAGGAGCAGTTGGGCCTCAGGCACATCCTCGTGGGAAGGCAGGCAGAGACACTGGGGCGGGGTGAGCAGGGGGCGGGGTGAGCAGTGAGAGGGCAGGGGCGGGGCCAGCCAGAGGTGATATTTGCTGGTTCTCCGAACTAATCAAAATTTTCCCTACCGGTTCACCCGAACCAGTGCGAACCAGCTAGATTTCACCTCTGATTGACTCCCTCTTCTTTGTGGCAGCCCCTGAGATATTGGAACAGTGCTATTATGTCAGCCCTAGTCCTTCTTTTCATTAAACTAGACATTCCCAATTCCTGCAACTGTTCTTCATATGTTTTAGCCTCCAGTCTCCTAATCATATCAAAAATATCATTTTTGTGATATTTAAACAATATAATGAAGAAGAAAAACAATAGATAGGATTTTGATCCTCCTAAAAGTGACTCTTAGAATTTAAAGAATAGCCAGGAATTTTAATTTATTCCATCTCATCAAAAAACTGCTTAATTTTATAAATTTTTGTGCAAAATTTACTAGACTACATAAATTTTCTGAAATTATTATTAACAAGAATTTGATATCTCTCATTTTGCATTTTTAATCTTACAGCTTCAACTTAAGCTTTGTGTGAATTCTGTCAATGTCCAGGATTGATTTGTAAGATAAGACTGTACTAAATGTATCTTTACTGTCCTTGGGATATATCATGGCTATTGTGAAATCTTGTAATCTAAGCATTCTGAATTTTAAAATATTACATTCTTTTACCAACCTTAAAGGGATCTAAGTAATTTTAGATATGTCTTCTGCAGATGTACAACCTCATATTTTCCACAATTAGCAAGAGAAAAAGATACTTTCTTGCCTGAAAAGGGAATGATTATTTAGTTCCCTTGCCCTGCTCCAGTCTCACCAGAAAAAAAAAGACCCTTTCCTACAGTGTATTGCTGAACAATGATCACAAGGCTCATTTGTTTGGGTGGCCCTTTCCAAAGTCCCCTTTCTGTGCTCACTGCTGACTTCACAAGCTTAATGTCACAACATCTTCACCTTTTCCCTAATGCCAAGCGATGACCGATTCCCCCCACTGGAGAAGCTTATTTCCCCTCCACTTGCAATCTGTGTGGCAGCTTCGCTAAGTGCCCACACAAAAAGACAACTTTTTCATAGGCAGCAGAGTCGGATTCAAAGGCCTGCCGGCCCTGTGGTCTTATCCTCCGAGTTTCAGATCACAGCCCTTTGAATAAAGGCTTTGGGAAAGGAAGGAGGGGCGACGTCCCTCTCCAGCCCAGCAGCTAGCTCTTTCCTTGTTGTCCCTTTTTTTCTTTCAGCTTGGAAAGTGAACTAATGCCATAAGGGGGGGGGGTGAGGCTCAATGACTTGTTTTTGTGATCTGCTATTGCCACACAAATGGAGGGAGGGGTATGAGGGGTGAGATACATTCGTAAATTCAGTGTTTGTTGCAAACATGATTACTTTCTTATGGGATCTTTTTTTTAAAAAAGGTTAGTAAATACCAACTCAAATATTATGTTAAAAAGTGGATATTGCCAATAAGGATCCTTATAATTTTTTAAAAGCCAGATATATTTTCACAGTATCTTTCAAGGGTGCTTTAAGCTTTTAATTAGTGGAATCAAGAGATTACGCACTCTATTCTGAAGCAGCTGAGCAATTTTTAACTGGTTGGATTGCAAATGGGGGGGGTGTTCTGTTTTGGGGTTCTCACTTTCCTCACAATGGCAAGACAAAAGGATTGACAATCTGAGTTGAGAAATGGAAGGTGTGAAGGATTATTTCACTTCTTCTGCCAACAACCCTCTGTTTCAAAGTGTCCTCTCCACCACCTATTTACTCTCAGCAAAGGGAATATCCCCCCTTTTTTAAAAAAAGAAAATCCTCCATGTGGGGAAAATTGAAAAAAAGCAATTCTGTCTGTGGAAAATGGAACTATTTCAAAAATATTTCTCCCACAGGATTCTGTGAGAAAATACAATCACTCCCAAAGATGATGATGATGAAGATGATGTTTTTAAAAAGCAAAGAGGGAGATCTGGGGAGATGCTTATTATAGCTAGTTTTATCTGAGAGATAGTTTTTGGGTTTTTTAAACAATCTACCCAACTATGCTTGTTTCTCCCTCTTTAGTCTATTTTATTTAATGTGTTTAGTCTTGCAAAAGCTTAAAAAGATGTCATTATCTAATGTTCTCCATTTGAAAACTAGGGCCGAGCAGGGACCTCCTATTCCACATCAGAGGTTCAATCCAATGCCCTTGTAATAGCATGTCTCATCATGCTTTGCCCAGGAAATGGCCCATCCTGTCATAGATCAGTTGGGGAGGAGAACGGACAGCTCCAACGGATGATTCAAGAAAAATACAACTCTGTCCTCCCAATATTATATAGTGCAGAAAAACATAAATACCTAACCTAACCTATAACTTTTTATTGGAATTTGCAGGAAAATCAAATTGTAATGCATTGTGGTATACTAAATTTTACAGAAATTTTTGCAAGGAAATGTAAAGAAACATTTAATGGAATGTAATTGGAAAATCCATTAAATGTTTCTTTACATTTCTGTGTAAAGTGTTTGTTTTGAAATTAAATGCAATAAAATTGCCTATGAATAGTTCACAAAGTGAAGGAAACATTTTGAGCAGAAAGTTCAATAGTGTTGGTAATTAAAAACCATGCCCCTTCTTAAATATAGCAGAGCTGATTTTTATGAGTTCAGGACTGATCTTACTGATCTTTTCTATAAAAGAATATTCATTAATCTTTATTCAAATATTCCATAAGATGATTTATTAATGGGGGTCTGACTTTTACCCTGATTTGAAGAGAAATTTTCCATCTCTGAATCTAATACTGATGTTTGTAATTTTAATAATTTTCTGGATATAAATTTATTGACATATTTAGATGATGAGAAGAACTTACTCCTAAACTATACGACCTAGAAATACTCTCAGTTTTCCCCCCCTCTTTTTTTGTGGCAAAAGCACATAAAAAGTAGTTTTCAAACTAATGCAGGACTTTCAGAGATTCCTCCTCAACAGTCCTTCTTGGACTGACCCTGTGACTACACATGTTCCCAATTACATGGTTGTCCAATAAGTGCCACAAAGAAGAATCAGCCTTTAGAGAACCTCATGAGCTACTTTGAGCATGCAAGCCACGGTCGGTATAAAAATCAGAGGCAGTATACATTGTTTTATATGTGTTTCAAAAATGAGATGAAACTTTCCCAGCTCTGGAAAGGAAAAAAGTCCTTGTTAAACTCATTCTTGATAACATTTTTTCTACCAGGGATCCAAAAAAAGTGAAAAATTGTTAAGGTCTATGGGGAAATTATTTTGTATCCCAAATTCATCTTGTAATATTGTGCCATTACTTTGACCTTCTGACAGACACTCATGTTTTTGTCACCTTCCATTTTTTATCACCATCCATTAAGCAGTGCCATCTGATGAGACCTAAGACATGTTTCTTCTCTGTTGCTATGTCTAGACCTGTGAAGCAATATTTCCCCTGAGAGCCATCCGGCCCACATTCGGACCATGTTTAAAAGAGCCCTTAAAACCTGGCTTTGACCCTAACCTTGGGGGTGGATTGAATGCCAAGTTCTTTAAGTTGTGTTGTTTACAGTTCTTCACATTCAGCAAAGTAATTTCTTACCTTGTATTATGGGACAGTACATATGCAGAATTGAATTTTCTGCTGTTCTCTCATATTCACTTCCCTCTTCGCTCAAAAACAAATTAATCTATAAAAATCTATGAGGTACTTTTTCTTCTGACCTACTGATTTTCTGTATGCAGAAAAATTCAATTGAGGGGACTATTAAAATTCAACCATGTCTGAGGTCTCAATACCATCCTTGCTCTTTAATTCTTCTGGCTGCTTCATTCTACATCCACCATTTTGTGGGCATGAGCCCTTGATAGTACCCAAGAAATATAATGCAATACATCATTATCATAACGTTGTTATTTTATAACTTTGTATCTTTAGAACATTATAATTATCCTTTAAATTTGCCAAGGGACTTTTTTTATATGCAACGTATTACACAGCAAAGCAAGCTTAGAATGTTGTTGTTTTTCTGAAGAAAAGGGAGAACTGCTTAAATAATAATCAGAGGTTACAAATAGAAGCTACAAATATATTCTGTTATCAGTAATAATAAGCAAAATGATCCAAACAAAAATTAGTAATAATATTCTAAGCCAGCAGCCCCCAACGTTTTGGGCACCAGGGACCGGTTACATGGGGAGAGGTTTTTCCGGAGACCGGAGGGGGCCACAGTTTCATGTGCTGCCTGCATCCTGCAGATGAGACTTCTGACATGCATGCCTCCGAACACTGCTGGTCCATGGACTGAGGGTTGGAGACCATGTTCTAAGCATAGTATAAAAATATTCAAGTAGCAATTAGCTGATGGGTGGTGGATGGAGTGGAGAAAAAGAAAAGGCTACCACAACCACCCTTTTTTATTTTATTTTTTTTGTCATTCTTTTAATTTGTAAGAGTATTTTTATAACCATTATTTATGTATGCATTTTTTTCCTTTCTCTCTTTTGATGTTTTGGTTCGCATGTTTACTTTTCTTTTCTTTTTAAATAGATGTTAACAATGCCAAAAACCTCAATGGATTTTGGATTACATCTTTTTTCAACATGAAATTCTATTTCAGAAATGACTTCATTGTATTTATATAGAAAAAGTCTGAATAGATGATTATGTAGCTGAATATGCAGTGAAATTAATAGTTTATTTAAGTGCATTTTATATAATGCCCAACAATTGTTCCATTTGGGAAAGAAGTTACTAAATGCATTAGCTCGGTTTTGAGGTTTAATATTATCAGATGTTCACATTCTTTTGAAGAGTATTCCTATCATATGGGTGCTGACATCTGGACAAAGAAACTAGATTTTCTGTACCTTTCTTACTGTCAAAAGACTTATTGTTTAGCATTAGAAAGACAAATGTGTGCCTCTAACTATGCAGTAAGCTGCAGAATAGATGTTACCAGCAATTTACAAACTAATAAGTTACCAAAATCAATAAGTTATGGGTAATTAAACAAATTATGGCTTCATACAAGGAAACATTTTCTGTATTCTACAATTTTATGTGGGTATCTACGTATGCAACTGAATATATGTCCTACATGTGTTTATTTCCTTTTTTGCATGTTTTCTTTCTTTTATAATGTTATTTTCATTAAAGGTTAATTATAATTCACTAAAAAATAAATCTGTCAAAAAACAAAGCTAAGGAAAAAGAGAATCCTGAAAAACTGAAGGAGGCATTGTGCTTTTATACATACCTGCCATTATTTTTTATTTTATTTTATTAAGAACCACAACCCTCACCTGTTTTTCCATTCTGGAACCTCTTATATGGACAAAGTGATCACACCCTGAATATTTCCATCTATTCAGTATGTGGCTTCTTCTAAAGTCTGGAAAGAGGTAGAAAATTATTTCATTAGTCTCCAAATGTTGTGCATATCAAAAGCCCCAATTATACCTTTGCTAATATAGCACTAACTATACAATGACTACCTTTTCTTGTAGTAGTCAGCCCCTCCTTCTTCCCAGCTATCAGAGAGATGAATGGAATGGTTCATGTATTAGAAACATGAAGAGAGTTACTTGTGCTTTTCATCAGAAACTCATGCAAGGCTATTCAATGTGATGACATCATATTATAAAGAGAAAACTATCATGGCAAAGAAAAGCCCTTTTGGTAAGAAGTCATCATTCTAGCAGTAGAATAAGCATGCACATGATTCAGAGGTGTTAGTGAAATTTACTGAACCACATTTGCTTTTAAAATAATTCTTAGGTCAGAAATAGCTTCATTTTGATACAAAAAAATCATCCTTTCAGAGTTAAGCTGGCCAAGCAATGTTTTATGTTTCCTTTGACACATTCTTTGCTGCTAAATGGTATCTGAAGGAGAATGCATTTCTAAAATGTGCAGACATCTACATTTGCAAATTAAATATGGTGGAAAGAGAAATAACATTCCCTGGCCAACAAAACCAGTGAAAAACTAATTCCATCAATTGATGGGGGAGGGGGAACAATCAATCAAGTGAATTCCATTAAGCCATTGCAAAGAAACCCACATTTTTTTATTTGCACTGATTTTACAAGAGCCAAACCTCTTCCATAATTGGTGTGTCTGGAAGAATATAGAGGAAAAAAGCAATATATCTAGTACACAAACCTCAAGCTTTTTAGCATTTCAACAGCTAATGCCACCATGACGTTTCTATAAATATAAAGGTAGACCCAAGAACACATGTAGTAGCTCTCAAGTTCAATTCCAATCAAATTCCTTAGTATCTCTCTTAACTAGTTGAGAGCTTTCAGCAGATTTCTTCTAAACCATACTGCCACAGGTAGGGATGCAGAACTTTCCCTGCACAACAGATGTGCTGCTCTACCACTGAGCTAGATTGCAGATGTTTTTTGATGTACAGATAGCTCTTGTAGAGAAATACGTTACTAGTGAAGAATTGTGCAGGTTGTAGTTCAGCATCTTTGGATGGCATCACTACCACACACAAAAAAACTTCCAAAGAAGTCCTGGGCCTGGCCACAGTTTGAAAACAGTCAGCATGTGAATGCAAAATGTATGAATAATCTAAAGTAATATTAATGCAAATGACATGAAGAGAGTATTACTTTGTTTTGAAAGAGAGGTTCATGTTCTGAAGTTATTTTCTAATTTTTTAAAATCTTAAAGTCTTTTTTTTCTGAGTGAGGACATTTAATTTCAGCTGTGGATTTTAATTGCTTGCAAACATTATCATCCTTGAATGCTCAAAAAGGGATGGCCAGGCTGACTTTTATTACCCAAATAAGAAATGAAGAAGCCGAACTCATTTATATGCTACTGGTGTGCAATAAAGCAATTGCTTTCTGCCAAGGTTTTTATGAAGAGGTGGAGGGCGAACTGCCTTTCTGCCTGAGCACCCAACGGAGAAGAAATCTATTGTGCTGCCTCTCTCAATGCCGGCCTGCAGAAACAGATTCAGGATGAAGGTTCAAATTTAGCATGATGTCATCTTGCAATATATTCTCCTGCATCAAACACAGAGGGTTTCTTCTAAAGCAGTTTACGCTTTCAGAATGTCCATGGAGTTCAAGGGTTCAAGGGCTTTTTCATCCCCTTTTCTTTTTTATTACTGTCATGTCATTAAGTTTCTATCCATCCAATCTTCCCCTTCACCAAATGGACTGGGCTTTTAAAAACAGAGATTATAACAAACCATTAATTAAACACTATGTAAATCCACAAGCTTTCCTGAAATGAATGGGCAGAGTGGAGCAAGGGAAACTTTTCTTCCTAACTCGCAATAGCTACTAGAACATACAGAGTGGCCCAAAGGAGCTTCTGGACAGCAGTCTTAGCACTTAAACAAAAGAAAGCACAATGCAGTGCACAATTAACTTCAAGAATGCACTGCCGCAAAGAGATGGTGATGGCCATTAATTTAAGCATATTCTAAAAGGAATCAGTCTATGCATGGAAAACCTATAACAGTACTATTTTTACATATTATAGAAAACTAAGAGATTGGACTTGAATCCATCTCTGTATGAAAATTGCTTCATAATCTTTGACTATGAACATTTGTGCATTAAACTTTGCTTTAAAAGTCTGCACGTGTGCATGTATATGTGTGTGTGTGTGTGAGAGAGAGAATGTGTGTGTGTACAGATTTCAAAAAAAATAGAATTTGCATTTCTAGCACTTGTTTGAGCTTAATTCTGTTATTCATTTTGGTATGTTTAATATATTTTTGCTTTTTTAATTATTGAGAACTGCACCGCAAAATTTAGAGATGTCAGAAATGCAAAAAAATAATAATTGTCATCTGAACTGCATCAGGATATAGAGATCAAATTAATTTTCTTTGAAATGTTTCTCAAAATGTTTAAAAACCTGTACTTGTGCTACATTACTTCAGTGAACATAGTGATGCTTACAGCCTACAGCCTACTCATGATTAACTAGTCATATTGATTTACAGGAATTTACTCTAAGCATAATCAAGTCTGAATCCAAACCTATAAATATACCAATGTTATTTTTTCATGGGCTCAAAGGGGTGGATGGGTCCAGCATAAATGATTATCCACCAATCCACCATGCCAAAGTAAAACATTTATATTATGAATCTTCAACATCAGAAGTGGGAACCAACAGTTGTGGAAGATCAACCCCTTTCATGCTTTGTGAATAATCAGTCAGTCTTCTTGGTACTTACAAAATATGTGGGTTTATGGTAGTGAAAGTCTAATATATGGACTAGGTAGTGTCAGGAAAATGGTGGAAGAGCTGCCACTATAGGGAAAGGGGGAAAATAGTTCCAAAAAGACCATTTGCTTTCAGAGATGGATATGGTTATGAGCCTAGTCATTTCTTAGTCACCTCCCATTTGGATTTCTGCATATATGAGGCAGCCCTAGAAGAGCAGTCAGATGTTGCAGCGAGAATGTGGTAACACAGGCAATGTTAGGTCTACCGCAGTATGCCCATAGAACACCATTGCCCTGTGGGCTGCACTCACTCCCAGTAAGTTTCTAGGCACAATTCAAAGTGCTGACTGTTGCTCATGAAGCCCCACAAGGCAAAGGACCAGATTAACGGAGGGACCACGTCTCCCCTTGTATTGTATTTCCTTGCATCACTAGATCCAGCAGTGTGAACATGGTCTGAGTCCCTTCTGTAAAGTAGTGCCATTTAATGGGAGTCAGGAGACATGCTTCCTCTGTCACAGGCCTTCCTCTCTGGAAGAGCTTCTCTACTCTGAGATTTGAATGACCCTGAGTCCTATCAGCCTTTAAAAGCACCATTAAAAAAACCTGATTCTTCCCCCAGGCACTGGGACCAGGTTGTTAGGTGAGTCTGACCTGCATGGTTTCAATGAGAAATATTTTTAGTTGGCATTGGCATAATGCATATTACATATTGCTATTATAGTTCCATATTTGCTATTATAGTTCTTTATTTTTGTTGTTGGGTTTACAGTACTTTGTGGCTTTTAATGTACAGGTAGTCATTGACTTACAACAGTTCGTTCAGTGACCATTCAAAGTTACAACAGTACTGAAAAAAGTGACTTATGACCACTTTTCACACTTATGACCATGGCAGCATCCCCATGGTCATGTGATCAAAATTCCAGGGCTTGACAACTGACTCATATTTATGACATTTGCAGTGTCCTGGGGTCATATGATCTCCTTTAGTGAACTTCTGACACACAAAGTCAATGGGGAAGCCAGATTCACTTCACAACCGTGTGACTAATTTAACAACTTCAGTTATTTACTTAACAATGTGGCAAGAAATGTTGTAAAATGGGGCAAAACTTACTTAACAAATGTCTCATTTAACCACATAAATTCGGGGCTCAATTGTGATTGTAAGTTGAGGACTACCTGTATTGTTAACCACCTAGAGTTATGAGAACAAGATGTGTGGCCATATAAATTATTTAAATAACAGAATACAGAATAACAACTTCTGAAGGCAAGACATTCCACTGGTTAATTGTTCTCACTGTTAGGAAATTTCTGCTTAGTTCTAGGGTGCTTCTTTCCTTGGTTAGTTTCCATCCATTGTTTCTTGTCTTGTCTTCTGGTGCTTTGAATAATAAGTTGACGGTTGACCCCCTCTTCTTTGTTCCTCAAGTATTGGAACACTGCTATCATGTCACCTCTTTTCTCTAAACTAGCCATACCCAATTCCTTCAACTTGCTCATAGAATTAGACTAGGTCTGGAAAGACATTGATACAAATCTTTGCTTCTCTATCAAAGTTCTGTATGTAATTACAACTCAGTTGTTGTATCTCAGACTAATCTACCAACTGATTTGGAGAAAACGCTATACAGCAGTGGAATCTTGTTCATTATTGTAGAGAAATAGTGGAATAAAAATGCATCAATAATGCAAATCATTCCAGAGGAAAAAAGCCACTTCTGGGAATGACAAATGGGAATAGTAGTTTCTCCCGTTCAAAACGAGTTATCTCAATAGCAAAAGATATTTTGCTAAAACCGTAATTCCAAAATAAGGCTTCTAGACTATTTCCACTCAAATTTAATTATAAGGCTATCAGTTCTTCTAAGGATGCTAAGATTCTTCAATTCCTGTTTTCACAGGGATGGGAATTTAATTTTATAAAGTCCAAAACATTTCAGGGTCTCTTCAGCATGCATATTAAACCTTCAGTGAACATTATTTTCACTGGCCTAGTAAAAGATTCCAGCTGACCTAGCCCTGAGAAATACTCAGCCACCAAATCCTTTCTTGCAGTGAATAATCAAATGCAACAGTATTAAATTAAAAGGTGTGCCAAGACTCCCTCCAGAGTTTAGCTCTGTTAATAGAAGAGGGTCAGTCAGGCTGCATTCTGGATGTGTGCCAAGATCACATATGTTTCTCCTTTGTGGCCATGCTGTCACTATGCACTGATATCTATCAACCTGGAAACCAGACAACATAAAATGAAAATGTATTTCAAACACAGAGTTAACATTTTCAGAGGGAAGAGAGGAAAAGAATCTCAGATTAATTTCTGGAATATATAGAATTGTTCTAAGTATTTCTTTGGCATTTGAGACTTTGGCCTAGGGTGGGAAGATCTTTTCCCAAAATGTCAACTTGTAGATATGTTTAAGAAAATTGTACAGTTAATGCCTCCCTGCATACAGAAATCTGTTTAATGTGGCAGAAATTCTGTTAATAAAAAAGGGTGGAAGACAATTCTTTTGTTAATTCCTCCTTCCCACCATGTAGCTGTTTCCTTCGCTCCAGCTTCTTCTGGTCCACAAAATACTGTTTATCTGTAGAAAGACAATACTTTTTCTACTCCTACCTAAAAAAGACAATACAATGCAAATAAAAATGACTAAGCAAAAGAACAATGAGAAAATCAGTACAAACCAATAAAACAATGGAAACAGTGGTGGAATGCTGTGGGTTGAACAACTGGTTCGGTGAGCACGCACGCATGCCTGACTCGATTGCGCGCAGCACTGAAAATGAAGCATTTAGAAGCAGAGTTGCTTACCTTCCTAGTCAGCAACGCTAAGTAGAAAAGCGAGGGGGAGGGGAAATCAATTGTAACTCACGATTTAGATTAGCTAGCAAGTAGGAAAGAAAGGAAAGAAAAGCGCAGTGGTGGGTGGGCGGGCCCAGCTGATTGTCAGAGCTACTGGTTCGCTTGCCAGCTGATCGTTGGAGACATCGGTTCATCCGAACTGGTCCAAACTGGCTGAATCCCACCCCTGAATAGAAACCATGAAACTTTACCTACAGGAGAGTGCAGTCTATTAGCTTACCAACAATACAACTATTTCACAGGCTCCATACCTCCACCAGATTCCCAGACCCAGTGGCAAAGCCATGTCTTCAGGGCCTTCCAAAAAGCCAATGGGTCAGGGGGCAAATCTAACCTCTGGAAGGGGATGTTCCAAAGAGTGTGTTCCATGGTTGTCCCTCTAATAATTCAGTGTCAATGCATGCAAGGCTTTATAAGTCATGACCAACACCTTGAATTGAACTTCAAAGCAAACTGGCAACCAGTGCAGGTCACACAGCAGAGGTGTAGAATGTGCTGATCTAGGAATGCACATAACTGCCCATACCACCATATTTTGCACCAGTTGCACTTTCCAGATGCTTTTCAAGAGAAGCCCCAAGTAGACTGTGTTATAGTAATCCATTTAGGCAGTGGCCAGGGGCTTTCCTATGAAGGAACAGGTGCAACTAGCGCAAAACTCAAAATTGTGGAAAGGCCCTCCTGACTGCCATCCTATCCAGTATCAGAGATGGTAACTCACAAATTCTGAAGGCACTAAAACTCATAGTCACTCAGTCATTCCAGTCTTGAGTGGAAGCTTGTTCTTCCCATCCAACCCTACAACCTCCTGACCTTGAGACACCAACATCATTCTTTAATTTATTGTAGGACCCTGTGGCACAGTGGTTAGAATGCAGTATTGCAGGCTAACTCTGCCCGTAGTCTGGAGTTCGATCTTGACTGGCTCAAAGTTGATTCAGCATTCCATCCTTCCGAACTTGGTAAAATGAGAATTCAGATTGTTGGGGGCAATATGCTGACATTTGTAAACTGTCCAGAGAGTGCTGTAAAGCCCTATGAAGCAGTATATAAGTCTAATTGCTATTGCTATGGGTATTACTTTGCCATAGACAGAGATGATGCTTCACCTCATAGCAACAGATGGCCTCACCTAGCAGCTTGATGTAGATATTAAAAGAAGTAAAGAGTTACCCAAAGAAAACACGCCCAAACAAGTTGATTTATCTTGCTACAAAATGCAGACTCTGCCTGGTACAATTAGGTCAGTGATGTGAAATGTTTAAAGTTCAGTTGCCTTCTGAGCCATGAAGTAAAGTCACTGATTTGTTATTATCCCAGTCTCCCCCAACTACCCCAACTTGTTGCCTTCTGGATTACAAGATTCATCATTCCACTTAGCAAGATAATTAGGGAATGTAGGCCAATATATTTGAAAATCTGCAGTTTCAAGAACTAGGGATATAAATAAAAGTAAGGATAAAATACAGTGAAATAAGATGAGAATATGTCTATTCTTGTCTCAGAATTAAATATTGATCATTTATTTCTAATTAACCTGAACATTTTCAGCAGTAGGTTAATCAGCATATGCCCATTAGCAACCAAAGCAATGTTAACCCAATGCATCTGTTTCTTTTATTGATAATATAGATTGTATGTGAGACAGGGTGAAAAAGAAAATATTTAAAATAGTCTTTTTTTTAAAAAAAAAAAGTGTAGATGTTCCCTGTTGAGTCCAAGATTTGTTTTCTGAAAAATTTTAAAGCTTGTGCATCCTTTTTGCTATTTTTAATTGGTCGTAACACAGTTATTATCTACCTATGAATTTGGATTTTTTTAATGGATCAGCACAGGAATAATTGTTTTTATGTGCCCTCGGGAATTTAATAATGCAGTGGTTCCCCCACCCCCCAGGGTAATAGACTTTTCAACCCTTGAAGGACAACATTTTAAAGTTATTGGGAAATATTGCACATTTTTTTTAAATCAACTATCTTGGTTAATAATTCTCTCCAGTTTTATTCATGTAAGGGCAGTCATGTTTTTTTGTTTTTACTTACTGCCATGCTAGATGCTCGTGAGTTCCACTCATGACATGATTACCATAGTAGATTGACAATGGCTAGCTATTTTATTCTCGCTGAATGGTTAAGTGTACCCTAACCTCAATGGAACCTTTCACTAACTACCAATTGTTGACAGTTTTCCTCCTTAACCTGATTTTGAACTTCAAAGTTTATGGCTAAAATAAATTTTTGAGGTTGTTGTTCTTTCCTCACTCCCTGTTTGTTATAATATATTGGTGGAAAAATAATTCTGGACAATTCAACCTTACATGTTTTTCTATGTCTGTGCAATATTGTTTAAGCTAATTTTTATATAAAGACTCTTGTCAAATAGGGAAGGAGGCAGAACACAAGAATAAATATTGCTCTGCCATTAAATTCCGTTATGGGAAACAGAGCAGAGGTGCAGAATGTCAAATCATAGCTCAGATCAGAATATACCTGGGGGGAAAAAAACAGAAACTGACATTTTCAGGTATTCTGCCTCTGATTCATTTATTTCAACTTTCTGAGCTTCTGTGTAACCCAATCAGTTTTTGTTCCACTTTTTATTTCGCAAGCTGTTTTAAGAATATGTGAGATTCTCTCTTGCAGCTGCACGTTACATTTAAAGATAAGGCCATTGAGATCAAACAGCCATGGGTCAGGGCAATGGGTAATAATAGCCCTAGACATTTTAAGAAAGCTACTCTCTCATCCGCATAAGATTTGAGCTATGGTAATGCAAACAACCCAATGCTTTAGCTGCTCTCCGATGTAATATATTTTCTTGATGGCTTGATAAAATCTCCTAAGAAGCGTGGGAGACTGCAGCATTCTCAAGAAAGTCATCCTTGTGGATTAGCACAAAGAAAACATCTTCAGTAAGAAGATACTATTAGAGAAAAAAATACTCTCCCCTTGATCATAGATGTAGACTATTCAGGAGTTCATTTGGCTTGCTATAAATGGCAGCCTCCCAATATTGACTTCCATGCATATTACCCATAAAACATATTCTCCCATGGTCAGATCAATGCAGATTAACTAATCTTTTATATGTCACATATCAGAAAAATAAGGCCGTAGTCCTATATCCATTGTGTTGGGTCTGGACACTGCTCACACTGAAAATTAATTGATTTGTGTCATAGAAAATGATGCAAATACAAAATCCTTTATGGTTTAAAAATAATGATCTGTGGTTTAACCTGATGTGCAAATCCATCCATTAATCAATCATATTTAAGCCAAATATGGTTTGCATATCATATTAGAAAGACTGTAACTGCGGTGCCTAAGATTTCCAGTTAATCTTAGGCACCAGTTAATACAGGCAAAGGAGGCTGTAGACAATTAAAATAGAAGGAAATAGACAATTGGAAAGGAGGAAACATGGCCACCCATGACAAAAATTACAGAGAAAAGATGCAAAAAATGTACTTGTGCAAATATGTATATGAAATTTCTTTTTCTAGCATTAAAAAGACTGGGTTTTTAACAAATCTTTACTTTCAAGAACATATGCTAGTAACAACATAGAATTGACAACAATGGACTTTCCTAGTTTTACCACTGAAATGTATGATGAGTCGTGTGATCTTCAGATTACAGTGACCATAGATTCGGAGGGACTGGATTGAAGCCAATTGTTGGAATCAGGAAATAAATTAAATAACAGCTAGGCTGTTGTGTCTGTTGACAGACAAGAGAAAGAAAGAAGCAGACAATTTACAAGGTCACTATATATAAACATTTGAATGACTACTATTGCGAAAACACTCCAAAACAAAAACAAAGAGGTTTTATGCCTTGGATGGGCATTTGTCTGCAATAAATGGAGCTGCATTAAAAGGATGTTGCTGGATGCTCATTGTGATGCACTAGTTTATTCTGAACAGCCACAGCTCCTTCCAAAGGGGTGAAACTCCTGCTCTTCTTTCAGCATAGTCTTTGAATGAGGTGGGGGTGGGCAGAAAGCCTGGGCTATCCTTCTTGCTAGCTATTCATCAACCTTGTGCCCAATTTGTAAATCCTCCCATTGCCTGCCTACCCTCCCCCTGAACCTATATCAGATTGAAATTTAGTGGGATTTCTTCACACAGTAGGAGCAGTCTTCTCTGTTATTGGTACTTTTAAAAAAAGATTCAGAAAATTTAAAGATGCCTAAAATCAGAAATTAAAATCACGTTTTTCTGATATTCTGATAATTACTCCTTCTGTAATTCTTAATGTTCCTGCCAAATGGATGGATGGGTGGGATAAGATGGGATGGGATGGGTTGAGATGAGACACCCACTATTTGTATGAGAATATATTAAAAGCTGGTTTGGATTTTTTTTCTCTTCTTAATCAATTGCAGGTATGACTTCTGCTTCAGATTGGCCCCTCAAGTCAAAATAGATCGCCTCCGACTTTATGTTGAAGCATGCTCTGTTCTGAAATATCTACTTGGGTCCCAAATTGTTTGGCTGGGGCACACCTAGAGTTGCCAGATGCCTGGCAAAAGGAGGACGAGTTCCTTCTTATGCTCATATCCTCTGTCTGGCAAGCATAGCCTTAAAGTCCAATAGTGTCTGGCTTTTTGAATGCCTCAGTTTTTTGTTTTGTTCTGTTTTCATTGTTGAAGTCACCTTGGGATTGCAGATGCTCTGTGGGAAGGAAATTTTGACAGAAATAATATAAGGACAAGTTTCTTGTTCTCTTGTTGGTACCCTCTTTTATTCATTCCAACATTAGAAGGGGATTTTAATAGGAGATCAAGTAATCCTGACAAAGGAACCTAGAGCTGATTACTGCTACCTGTCTTTTCAAAGCCACATCATTAATGTCCTCCTAGAAGCTTCCCGGCCCCTCTTCTTTTTTTTCCTTTGAGCTATTTTTACATTTTTCCTTGGCATCATTAACAATTGATTCCTTATCTAATTTTGGCTTGGTAATACAATGATGAGCAGCAAAACTGATTAGAGAAGGTTTTTCTTGTGATGGAAATGCTAGAGAGTGACCTTTGCTGTTGTGTCTAAGCTGGGAAGGTTTCCCTTTGTTTATCCAATGTCTCCAATGCTCAGTGAAAGGCATGGGGAAATGTTTATAAGTGCACAAGGGTCAGTGATTCTCCAAAAGGCCCTTAGCAAAGCCTCGGGGGACTCTCTCTCTCTCTCTCTCTCTCTCTCTCTCTCTCTCTCTCTCTCTCTCTGTGTGTGTGTGTGTGTGCATGCGTGCGCACATGCTCATATAGACATATACACAGGCAACAATAAATTTATAAAAACATATTTTTGGTATCTTTAAATAAACAAACTGACTTCAATCAGTGGTTGGTCAGTTCACAGGAAACCTTTTAAAGGGAAAGTTAGCAGAGATATTTGCCCCAAACAAGAAATCAAAGAATGCTGATGCTTTATGGCTGCATTAGGAACAGAAGCTACTGTGAATTTTAAAAAAAATGATTTAGAATACCTTATTGGAACAAATATAGATAATTATAATTCATGTATATGGAATGAAATGAATTGCATCACTTTTCTAGAGAAGGCTTATATATTGCCCCATTTTTCTTGTTCAGTGTTGCTGGTACTTTCGTTGCAGCACCAGGCCGTTCATTCCCATAAGATTATTTGTGTTGGGCACCACAAAGGTTTGTTGCACCACAGTAGCAAAAAGACACCTTAAACATCTTGGGCTTGGAAGCAGGCAGTTTCCCATTGAGCAGAACTCTTACCTCATCCCTTCACCCTTGTCCTGTAACTGCTCCTCAACTAATAAAAACTTGACCCTTCTCTGCACTGACTGGATTCCTTGTTTTGCAGTCTAGTATTGCTTGAATGCATGATGTTTTCAGCAGCTCAAAGGTGAGAGCTCTGATTTGTCTTCTTCAAAATATTTGGCAAGGTTTGGGAATGAAAATTAAGGAATATGGAATACATTTTATTTTATGATTTTTTGAGTAGTCTTTTAGGTCATGAATGGCAACCACTGTTTAATGTTAACTAGAAGAACTTGCTCATGCTTTTATCATTTCTTGTCTTCAAAACCATTACATGCTCTACTTGGGACTGCTCTTAAAGATTACTCTGGAAGCTACAACTGGTCCAAAATGCAGTCTTGCCAGGAATTATGGGTATGCTTCAATATGCTCATGTAACACTTCAGTTATGCAAACTACAATGGTTGTTGGTAGTCTTCCAGATGCAATTGAAGGTGCTGGTATCATCTATATAGCTCTTGTTATTTATGGGATTGCCTTTCTGCAAAAGGATGGCATGGTGGCTCAGCAATTAGGATGCTGGGCCTGTTGTGGAAAGCTGGCACCCCAGGTTCGAGATTCAAGCGCCACGTGATGGGTGAGCTTCCATCCCTGCCCTAGTTCCTTTCAACCTAGCAGATCAAAAGCATGCACATGCAAGTAGATTAACAGGTATCATTTCAGTGGGAAGGTAGCAGTGCTCCATCATGTCATGCTGGCCACATGACCGCAGAAATTTCTTTGGACAGTACTGGCTCAATGGCCTTGAAATGGAGGTGAGCACCACTTCCTGGAGTCAGCAATGAGCCCATCCTTTCAAGTTAAGGCAATCCCAAGATCCTTTCCACATATATTGCTAGCATTTTATTAGTTTTACCCCATTGTCCTTTCTGTAAAGAACATTCTTATGAGCCGCAGTGGCATAGTGGTTAGAATGCTACTTCTGCTGATCACCAGCTGCCAGCAGTTTGGCAGTTCGGGTCTCACCAGCTCTAGGTTGACTCAGCCTTCCATTCTTCCAAGGTCAGTAAAATGAGGACCCAGATTGTTGGGGGCAATATGCTGACTCTGTAA
>JANHFL010003214.1:160625-173465 GCA_032468155.1 Oxyrhabdium leporinum | reverse complement strand
GAAGAAGAAGAAGAAGAAGAAGAAGAAGAAGAAGAAGAAGAAGAAGAAGAAGAAGAAGAAGAAGCAGCAGCAGCAGCAGCAGCAGCAGCAGCAGCTTGGGAAACTCTGAAAAATGAGATTATAAAACCCAGTGTAGCACAATCCCACTGAAAAGAATAACTGATCCCAGAAGAAACCTGAATGGTTACATAAAGAACTCTGATAAACTGAAAAACAAAAAAGTCAGCTATAAAAAGGAGACTGAATTAGCAACAACGTACATATGTACTGAGATGTAAGCCATGTAGAATTTACTGGGACATCCTCTGACATAACACTGCCTAAGATTGTAGCCTAAACATAAATGTGCATACTATTTCTTCGATTATCTATGTTGTTCAGAGTGAGATCTTGGCCACTTTTGTCTGACATTTTTTGGGTTACAGCATTGTACTGATTGGTCAAGTTGTATTTCAATAAATGGAAGCTGAAATTACTTCAAATATTAAAATAACCTATCAGGAGTAGCATTGTCTGTTTGGTAAAAGATCACCTGGGAAACTTATTTGCACTCACTTTATTCCCTTCTATCTTTGGATCAAGAAGCATTTGACTGGTCAATAAATTGTTTTCAATTACTAAGTCATGATTAAACTGGGAACAAGTTTGGACTTGCGTTCTCTTCCACCTTTCCACCATCATTCTGTGATTCTGTGACTTTTGTTGAACCATACAAGATTTTTTTCATGTTCTTTCATATAACATGCTATATACAATCAGTATAACATAAAGTAGAAAATGTTTCATCCTTTATGCAGGATTTTTTTTCAATTTTTCATCCAAATTGTTCATTCCGTTGTGCCAAAAATGGCTCAACTGCAGGTAATTGCCTATTTTCTGGATTATAACCTTTAGTTGCACATCTAAGCGAATCTCAACAAAAGTTTAATGAATTGAATTTTGAACCTCCAATTTGCATAGAATCTTGTTATCTCTAGATTTTGATTTCAAACTGAATATTAGCAAGATAGCACACCTCTGTTAAATTTAAACAGCCCCTTTAGAAAATCAGAATATAATTCTGGGAGTTCAAAATTATATTATCTCTGTATGAAATAAAATGAATAAGTAGTGAATCTGAAGATACCTGTTTGCACTTAGTGAAAAATAATTTTTAATATATCACACGCAGTTCTTTTGAAACCCAAGTTAGTATATGAATGATTTTTAGTATCTCCTACAGTAGTTTGGGATGGATGTTTTTCAATATAAGTAATATAACACAAGATCCTATTGCCTATAAATATTTACACTAACGGTATATATTAACTAATATATAACATTATTTAAACCAATTTGTCATGGTTTAATATTTTTGTCCACTATATTTCAATATAGGGTACATTCCGAAAGAAGATTTTGTTGAAAATCTGCATTGCTGATTGCAGCTGAATGATAGAGCTGCTTGAAGCTCTTAGTTGGCCTCATAGCCTTAAGCAAGTCACTCTTTCATCTTTAGCCTTTACATCTCATTATCACTGTCTTCTCATGGATATATCAATGATAGTTATCTGGAGTTTTAATTTAGTTAAGGAGCTAGGTTGCAAATTGAATTATATTTGTAGATGCTCGGAATTGTGCCTGCATTTTGGGCCTACCATTTGCACTCTGATTCTATGCCTTGACTTATTACAGAATATGACATTGTGACAGCATATGAAGTAGACCAAAATGGAGATTATATAAGCCATGCAGTTGCACACCATGAAAGAAGGAAGCGATCAACTTCAGGGAGATCAACTGATTCGTTACATCTCCATCTCCAAGGATTTGGCCATGACTTCCAACTTGATCTTAAGACCTCCAATTTTCTTGTGGCACCCGGATTTACAGTACAAACTCTGGGCAAGGGGAGAACCAAGACAGTACAGACATTCCCATCTGAAGATTTTTGTTTTTATCAAGGCATTTTGCGATTGCACAAAAACTCAACTGTAGCACTTTCAACATGTGGAGGCTTGGTAAGTAGAGATGTGACAAATGCTACAATTTAAGTTATATGGAAGTCAAATTGGAAAGAAAATGTTCTATATAGGTAAAATATTTGTGAGCATTTCAGTAGCAAATCATGCATATAATCATTTGTGATAAATTAAGAACTCTGCTGTCTTGGGTATGCATCCGACTGGACAAAGGAGGATTTGAATCATGAAATGGAATAGAGTAATATTGAATAGATCTTCATTTACCAAAAATAGTAATGAATCCTCCATGAAACACTGCAATCCAGAGTTGGAAACTAGACTGGATCCACTTAGATAAGCTCACCATCATCCCACCAAAAAAGTAAAACAACAACAACAACAACAACAACAACAACAACAACCAAGAATTGTAGTAGCAATTGAAAATTAACCCTGTTTAAAAAGTCATGTTTCAAGCCATCATTTAGGTAGGGCTTTTTTTTCTTTCTTTTTTTTGGGGGGTATCCTTGCCCACAGGTGGATTGTTAGCCAGTGGACTGTTTGATGCCCTCTTTTGAGCAAACTGGTTCATTTTCATTTTATCTATATTTTGACAATAATCAGATTTGTTCATTCCTTGCTTTTTACTGACAGTGTGAGAACTAGCTCACAACAGCTCTGACTTCCTGTGAAGAATGATCCTTTGGTAACCATGTTGTTCAATGGTGACTCAGATCAGAGCATACTTTCATTCACCATTCACTCATTCATTCACAATACCTTATGTGGGAAGGAGAACAAAGATCTTGGAGACTGAAAGAAGTACTCAGTTTTATCAGTCATTCCATCTTATTGTTACCCAGTCTCCCATCCTGAGCCCTTTTGTGTTGCTAGCAATCTGATGTGACTGATTTGTTTTATGAAAAAGACAAGTGAGTTAAGTTCCTATTCTAGCTTTACTAAGGAACCACGAATTTCAGATAAATTCTCATAAAAAATATTTGACCACCCAGAAAACTTATAAATAAGCAGAAATGTTCTGTAAACAGTCTAGCTTTCATAACTTCTTATTTAGGGCTATTAACTCCCACTGAGACCAATCCTGGAGATTTTATTCCTCCAATTAAAGTGTGTATGTGACATACCTGTATTTGAGCTATGCATTAAACCGTTACACTTGCCAGAATCCATGCTCCCAAAAAAGACGGGGCCAGTACAAAATATTAAATTACTATGAATTGCACTAATCACTGTCAGTTAAGATTAATTGCTTGTAAAATATAGCATTGCACTTATAAAATTAATTTAGCCCCATATTCATATCTACAACCATTCATTCACAGAAAAGCTATCCTCTCAACCTCAAGTATAAATATTCTCAGAGGGACTGTAGAAATTAGAGTTCAGGAAAGCAAACAAATCTACATATGCTTACTCTTTGTTAAGTTATATTGACTTCAGTGGCCCCTATTCTCATTTAAGTATGGAAACAGTTCTGCTATACAGGCTGCCAATCTCTTTAAGCTAGTGAAAACTGGGGAAGAAATCAGGTGGTTTTTTTTTACAGTTTGCCCCCCGTCCCCCAAAAAGTAAGGTCAAAAGAGGCATTGTGGTGGGCTTTCCCTATGCTGGATTATGAGCACTCTAATTTTAATTTTTCCAGTTCCCACTCTGTATCGAGCATTGAGTTAGAGGGGAATATCTCTAGCATAACCAGGGCCAGATATGAGCCACCATTTAGATTTGGTTAGTCATAGCAATTATTTAGATGAAATTCGATATTGACTAGTGTGCTAAGAGGCTCCTATATACCATGAATGCATAACTCCTTATTTTGCTTTTTTACCCATAGCATGTGATATATTCTATCTTCAATACTGACATTCTGATTGAAGATTATGGCTATATTCTTGATCCCAGTAGATTGATCCTAAATGGAGCTAATTCTTGAAGTTTCTTTAAGGCAATTTCCATCACTGAGTATCTTGTGGCAGTAAATCCCCTAAATCAATACTGAAAGAAGTAATTCTTTTATCTGTTTGCAGAATAGTCATTCAAATTAACAAATAATCAAGTGTGATGAGAAAGATGGAAGGTTTTGCCTGCTTTCTCTTCATTGTGCATAATTTTGTTAGTAGTATTGTTGTTAGGGTTACACGTGTCTATACTGTGTATACTGAAATTGGATTTCAGACATGCATTTTCATTACTTGATGACCAGAGGCATCCAAGAACCAAGTGTCAGCCCCGAATCCATCTTGGGACAGATTTTCAGGACTGCCACGGTGGGGGATGAGCAAGCTGTGGGAATGGGAGAATAGCGAAGGGAGTTTAGCCATAACATTCTTTCACAAGAGATCAAGGACAAGCTGCTGGCACCTGGAGGGGAGTGGCTGAAGTTTGGCGGTAGCTGAGACAGGAGACTGAGTGGGCCATGTGACGTGAAGGTCACTAAATGGGGCAGGGTGTCAGTTTTAGTGTGTATGGGGGGGAAATGCAGGAATTCAGATTCGAGTTTTCCCCAGATGTGCCAACATGACTTCTCTAATAAATTCTTACTTTGATGAACTTTGTCTCGGTGTTCTGAATTGTATCGAGGGTTTACTTGGAATGCTGACACCAAGTTGTGGTTATGACTATGCAATTTAAGGTCTTGATTGATTGCCTGGTGCTTTTTAACATCACATGAATATAAAAAGGGGATTATGTTTCTGAAGATGCAATCATGACCACCATCCTGACATGTAGATGATGACTAGACCATCAAACAAATACGATGTAATTTCACAGGCTAAGTAAATAGTGCATCCTAGTGAGGACTCAGCTGATATATTTGACTACCAAGTAATGCAAAATTAACTGAATAATATAATGTTTTAAATGTTATGTTCATATTTTATGTGCTACTTTGATATACAGTATGGTGATTGAAGATGTTGGCTAAAGTATTCGTGCAGATCCATTTTTCACTGTATGGGCCAGCATTGTGCTACTTAGTAAGCGTCTGTTAATGTGTATTCAACCTATTTGAAATTTAATTGAAATTCTCCATTTCATAAAAATAATATTCTCATTCTTCTGTGGAAATGGGAAATTTAAAAAAATATGTGAGTGGGGAAAATCTGCATGTTCTTTAATAAATTATTATAATTATGAATTCATTTTAAAACCAAAAATGTTATCCCCTTTCAGTCTCCTTGCATGTGCTTCCTGGAATTCTGGTGGAAAATATAACATCAATTGACCCCATGGCAGCCAAGGAAAGAAGTCGGTGCTCTGAAAGTTACTTATATTTTAAGTTTAAAAGTTTTTTTTAAAAAAAACAAACATTAAAGTTTTTTTCTTTGCTAAGTCATCTTACTTTTAGAATGCCCATGGAAAGGTATTATAAACTGGGCAGTGCAAGAAGCATAGATGAGAAGAGATTCTGAAATTATCCACATTATGTAAAAAACAAACTCTTCATATTAATGCATGTCATTTTTCAGTGTATTTATGAACTGCAGTAATATCTGTGTATTAATATTAGAAACTTGTGAAATGGATTTAATGTTCTATAGGGAGATTACTTCACTTAATTACAGATACATTTTGTCATGAGATAACATGATGTCTCTTTATTAGAATGCCAGGATTATGCTATTTATTTTTACCAAACTCCCTTACTCCCACCCATAGGTTCCACCCAGGAAAGAAAATCTAATTTATATTCAGAATTGCTTAAGTTTTAGCTTATTATTTATTGAAACATAATGTTCAAGGTGATTTGAAACTTTTTCCACTTTCAAAGTATAAAACCACTGATACAGGATAAAGGGGCAATCAGTTAATTAGCCACCCATTCATACTCTTGGACATTTGTTTAACAAATGTTTCCTCTTCTTTGGTGACTCTAAGACAGCAAAATAATTTCGTGCTCCCAGGGTTTATATTCTCAGTTTGTTTACTTACATATCTCAAGTTGTATTAATTATAAAATTAACACCGAGAACTGACTTATGCTAAGTTGTACAAGTTTCACAACTTAGTAAATGACTTTCTACATTTTGGATAGAAAAAAAAATTGTCAGTGAATCTGTGATGAAAAATCCACATAATGTAGTAATTAGCATTTTAGTAGTAATAAGGATTTTGTAACATATCAAAAATATAGGTAGTGAAGTACATCATTTACCACCATATTTGGGGCTGGGAAAAAATCATCATTAAGCAGTGTGGTCATTAAGTGAGGCATCATGTGACCTCACCTGATTTTACAGCCTTTTTGCCCCAATCACTAAGCAAATTACTCTGGTCTTTAACAAAGATATCACGTGACCACAATTTGCAACCTTCCCTGATGACCTTCCAGTGAATAAATGTGTACCAGGATAACGTTGCAAGATCCAATCTGGACTGGGACCAGAGGTTTTGTCTTCTGAATTTTCAGACTCATGCTGGAGCCCATCCTCAGGGACCTTGTCTCTACTGGAATATACCAGACAGCTCAAAAGACTAAACCCCTGATCCCAGTGACTGACCCAGATTGGATCTTACTTCCTAATGATTTTACTTATCAGAAGCCAACTGGAAAGGTTGCAAATGGCAATCGCGTCACTGCACGACACTGCAAGTGTCACAAATGCACAGCCCAAATTGTGTTCTTGTGACTGTAGTGGTCTGGTTATGTCACTTTTTTCAGCATCAATTTAATTTTGAACAGTCAGTAAATGAATAGTCATAAGTGGAGGACTATCTGTACAGGGGGGAAAAACCTAAACAATGAGCATAAGAACCAACTGAAAAATATATAGCAGGAAAAGTTTCTGAGTTCCATAGAAATCTTCTTCCTTAAGATAGGCAATGAACAAAACAGAAGGTAGAAGAGAAAAGGACAGGAAGGAGTTTCAAGACTAACAATCTGGGCTTTCCGCAAAAAAAAGAAAAAAAGTAATAAACGATGAATTTGTCTTCAAAATTATTTGGATCATCTCTAGCACTACCGGAAGGTAAATCCCTTTGTAAATCTAGCAGCTTGGTGTTTTAAAATGTCCTTAAAAAATCTGAGAAACTATTTTTTATTACTTACATGAACCAATCCTGTGTTCAGGTAATCTTATTCCTGGGTTAATTTAAAATAGGTCTATAGACATATATGTACACCAATCCCATCTTGTCATTATTACTTTTGATGCTGTTAAAAGTGAATTCCTCAAATTCTGAACAAATATTTATGTATATGACATATAAACTGAGGGTGACTGTTTCACCCTAGAAATATCAGAGCTGTCTCATATCTTATCATGAGAACTAATCCAGTACTCCCTGAAATAAAATGGTCTTTGGCTCCATTTGAAACATATTTTGTCAATCTGGATTTAAGGTTCTGTTTTCTTTATCTCCCTACTCATAACTTTTCCTGGATATAGAACTTTCACTTAGTGTTCCCACACCATCATCAGGTGTATGCTAATAATGCAGCACATTGAGATCCATGTTTGTAAGTTGTTATGGAAACACAATAACAAGTAAGAGTCTTTCCTGACCCAGAAGACAAAAGAACAGTTGACATTATTATGAAATATAAATTCATAGTGGTCAGTGATGCAAAAGACCTACTAGCTGATTCAGTCTTCCATTGTCATATTTTCCTTTGATAGAATTTTTAATGCTATCACCAATGTCATTTTGGAATTTCCAAATGATTCGATTTCTACACTTTTCCCACTGTTTAAATAGCCCCGTGCAGTGCTGCATATTTAATTCCTAAACAATCCTTTGTACCATACAGAAGCACAAGAAGACTATTTATCTGCTATACTTTAAAGCAGCTGCATTTTTTTTCTGGGCCATATGGCAGTGCATGGCTGCCTTTAAGAGTTACAGAAAGGTGGTACATTGGGGGGGGGGCTCATTCTGGAAGGCCTCCTGGCAATCAAATCTCAATGGTTGCATAACCCCAACATTACAGAGGTGGATACCTTTAAAATAGAAGGAAGATTTCTGCCACTAAATTTTGGGGAAAAAATAAATAACATTTTACAGTAAATCTTACCTGCTCCTGTACATTAAAGGGAGAACAGATCTACCACCAAAATTACATTGCTCTGCAGAGCTTGTTAATGTAAGTGTGACCTAAATTCATGCCTGAAAATGTTAGATAGTGTTCCTTTTTCCCCACTATCAACAGGCATTGATATGGAATGAAGACAGAGAAATAATTCTGGAGAAAATGTTATAGTCAGTGTGTAATTGGTGAGTTCTACACAATGAGTTTTATTCTGAAACTGTTCTGATTGCAGATTAAAACCCAAGAAATACTACTCTGGAATGTTCTCAGATTTTTGTGACATTTCCCAAAATCAGGACACTGTAAGGATAGACATGATTATACTTAAGGCAGCCTTAACTTTGGTTTTTCCTACTCTACGAACATATTTATTAAAAAAAACATCATTGTGACCTTTCCCTGTATATGCTATGGGTGTTTTCTCTTTCTCCTCTACAATTTCTGAAGCTGCATTTCAGTTCCTTTACAATCTGGTGTTCGGTTACATTGTAATCTGGAAGATAGTTGCTGGGAGGTAGTCATGGCCTTACCTGAGGATCCGATGGAGGTAGGGTTACCCTTCATCATCACCTTCATCTTGCATTTTGGAACACTGTAGGAAACTAAAAGCTTACAAGAATCCTACCTTGCAAAACTTTGTTTTCTCCATCACACAGCTATGAATCAATGGGCAAACTTTTGATACCTATACTGTAAATCCACTTTGGGGGGACTTAGTTCTTGGGATAGAACATATTAGAGAGAGGCTAATATCACTTTAGAAATCATAGAAGTATCTGAAAAAGGCTTTACCAATGTTCGCATGCAGGCCATGCCTTCAGCATGACTTGAAGGGGGATTTGTAAGTGCCCATTTGAACAATGTTTGTCTCTGTGGTGCCAGTCAAGTGGAATATATTATTCACTACATCCTCCATTCTCCTATTTACAATAAGATTAGGCACCAAATTATTCATGGTAGGTGAATGCTTTGTCTCTGATCTTCATTTATTCAAAGCGATGGCACGATGAGAGCTTACACTTGTTCGGCACAACAAGATTGGAAACCTATAACTGCATTCAGGTGAATGCAGATAGACTTCTGTCAGACCTTTATCCTCAAAGTGCAAAGATCAATGACTGAACTGGAATTTGGGGCTTAAATGATGCTCCAGATATCTTATATACATTACTATACCTTGTTCAGTCATAACCCCTGTACAGCTACCAAAACCTGTGTTGGTATAAATTGTGGTTAGCATTGGAATAAAGATACTCGGTCATTGTTACAAGTGACAAGATAGTGAGAAAAAGTAGCTTAGAGGGGAGGCAATATTCATCCCTAGGCTTTCTGCTTTGAAAATACTGGTTTGCATATAACCACCATGAGGTTTAGGCAAATTGTAAAAGGGCCAGCTGAAAGCTGAGCATGGGAAAAGAATTGAAGGAACTTTCTCTAGGGTCGTTAGCAGTCACTGCCCTTGTTTCTAACTCTGTTTTCTTTTTCTAGTCAGGCTTGATCAGGACGCAGGAAGCGGATTACTTTTTGAAACCACTACCTCCAAATATTGCACTTAAGCATAACATTTCTGCTCCTGGTAGTCACCGTTCTCATGTACTGTATAAGAGATCGACTGAACCTAAACTAGTAATTGATAATAATGAGGTAATTGGGACTGATGAGAGCCAGCAAGAGGCTCATAATTATATCTTTCAAGATAGCCAACCATCTCTCAATTCTGAGTGGCGTCAAAAACAGCACTTTTGTGGAAGGCGTAAAAAATGTATGTAAAAATGTCTCTTTCTCTGTTTATTATTTAATCTATGTATTTTAAGATTGCCAATTTGACATTCAGTTCTGCTTTTTCCAGCAAATAAATGTTTTCACACATAAGATGTGATCTAGAAATGAAGTTCAACTGAACATTTGCTACTGCTTTATGTAATGTAATGTGTGAGAGGTTTACTCTAATGTAATACCATATCATATCATATGTACAAGCAAATTGACATCACAGTGTTTGTAGTGTAAACGTATTATCATGTTAGTCTTTACTGTTCAAAATTCTCTTTTCCTAATGCTTTCACTCCTTAACTGGGAACCAACAATCAATGATGTGCTGTATCTAATGCTTTCTCCTATTTTTTTCATTATTATTAGGGTGTTGAAATTTATGTTGGCTTTTGAATACATCTGCATATTTCCCCTTTTTTTAATCTTAAGAAGAAATAACCTGTTATGAAAGATGTTCATCAGTCCCCAGCCAATGGGACAGAAGACATAAATCACCTAAAAAAAAAATCAGACTATCAAATTGTACTCAATCTAAGCATCTTTGGCCCAACCCAGACAAATGAATCACTCTTAACCTGCATTGATTTAACCAGGGAAAAGTTATGCACAATTTAAATCAATGGTAGTTTGATTACCATTGGCCTATACTAATAAATGTTTCTGTTCTGTTAGTTTCAATTAATGCATGAAGTATAAAAAGTTCTTAGTTTTGCCTGGTTTGTTTTCTTTTGTTTTCACTCATTTTTCACTCGTTTCATATGTTTTGGGCATTTAAGATATTAATTTAGTTTGCAATTTCTGTTTGTAAAAAAAAAAAATCACAATTCAACAAAATCAGGGGGTTTGCAAATGCCCAAACCACATAACCTAAGAATACACCAATAGGTGTTACTCACATAACCTAAGAATACACCAATAGGTGTTACTCACATAACCTAAGAATACACCAATAGGACTCATTTTAATATTATAGCATGTTGAGATTTCTTTCCACAGCTTTCTATGGAATATTATAGAATGTTGAACTTCCCATTCCTTTCTGTATTGTTCAAGATAAATAGAAACACAATGTGATTTTCTGTATACCTAGTATATACAAAGCATTGATGGAAACAAGATTACAGGTAGTCCTCAACTTACAACCACTTGTTTAATGTTCATTCAAAGTTACAGTGGCAATGAAAAAAATAACTTACAGCCAGTCCTCATACTCATGACTGCCACAGCATCCACACAGTCATGTGATCAAAATTCAGGCACTTGATAAATGGCATGTACTTAACAACGGTTGTAGCATCCCCAGGTCATGTGATTGTTGGTTGCAACCTTCCCAGCCAGCTTCCAATAAGCAAAGTCAAAGGGGGAGAATGGATTTGCTTAATGACTGTATGATTCATTTCATAACTGCAGTGATTCACTTAACAACCATAACTAAAAAGGTTGTAAAAATCAGGTACGGTATGACTTAAGAATGCTTAGCACTGGAAATTCTGGAACGAATTATGGTCGTATGTTGAGGACAACCTATAATAGGAGGAAGTATCATGTTAAAAATTGTAAGTCAGTGCAGCCACAAACTTGGGAGTGCATGTAGAACTCGATATTATGACACTGGAAATCATAATATCCTTGACCTATATTCTTGCTTATTTTCAATTTGTTGATTTGGTTTGGTTTTGTCGTTCACGTGAATCTGTATAACTGAGCGTTATTTGAAGACTTCTGTCTTGTTGTTGCAGATATGCCTCAGCCTCCAGGTGGAGACACCTATATCTTGCCAGATGAATATAACCCTCTGCTGAGAAACAAGCGATCTCTTCTGAAAGCCCATAAGACCAAAGAGTTCAATGTTGAGACTTTGGTGGTGGTTGACAAAAAGATGATGCAAAATCATGGCTATGAGAATATTACTACTTATGTTCTAACTGTACTTAATATGGTACGGATGTTCCTTTAAGTTGATTACTGAACATTTATACAGAATCCATATTATAATTGTCTAAAGCTCCTCCAACGAGAAGGTATCTCCCCTTGCTCCCAGACAAGTTTCTTCTTCTTGTGATACTGAAACATTTGATTTCTGTGCTGCCTTAAATAGAGTCCATCGCATTGCCCATCGCTGGTGTGCTACAACATTCACGTCTTGGATATGAGTGACATTTAGCAAGTATGTTAACATACCTCATCTTTGCTTGAATACATAGCCCCACAATTGATGCCTCACCTGTTCCTCACTCATTCCTCATGGCACAGTAAGATTCTTGCGATGAATCTTCCTAAACCTCAGCTCCCCTCCTACTTTTCCCTTTGAAAGAAGCAAGCAATAAGCAGAACCACTTCAAACCATGATCAAAAGAAGGTGTCATGTCTCTAGGACCTTCATAACATTAATGGGTAGAAACAAGTATCAGAAAAAAGGAGGAACTTGGGTTTTTCATCTGTAGCTATCATTCTGCTGGAAAGACACATCTTGTTTCCCATTGCAAACCTCAGTGCAAATGTGCTTCTCTGTATGCCTGTATGGGCATGTGGAAGGACACAAGCACATTCAGATATATTCTCAAATATTTTTCTATGCACAGAAATGTAGAGATTATATGTGGATAATTACCATGAAATATGAACCTTTTTCACTGATGCAGTACACATGTTTAAGAAACAAATAACAGTCAATATACACAATCACATGTACATACACACATCTTGCATGAAAAACTTTTTCTGTACTGCTTAAATAAAGTCAGAAATAGGAGACTGCATCATAGCTGTGGATAAAATCAAACATTGTACAGATGGTCCTCGACTTATGATCATAATTGAGCCCAAAATTTATGTTGTTAAGTGAGACATTTGTTAAGTGAGTTTTGCCCCATTTTACAATCTTTTATGATCTTTCTAGCCACAGTTGCTAAGTGAATCATTGCAGTTGTTAATTTAATGACATGGTTGTTAAATGAATCCAGCTTCCCCATTCACTTTGCTTGCCAAAAGGTCACAAAAGCTGTTCACATGACTCCAGAACACTGCAACCATCATAAATATGAACCAGTTGCCAAGCATCCAGATTTTGATCAT